>PVJC01008365.1:0-26791 GCA_004026665.1 Murina feae | reverse complement strand
GCCTGGTCCCCCAGTTTCCAAATTGATTCTCTTCCAGTCTCTCTCTCTTCATTTTATGTGCGGCCTCCTTCAGAACTCGAACCCTGAATAGGACCCTGAACCACGCTGGACGTGTAAGGGGCTTCAATATGTCTTCATGTCATTTATTAGCTCTTCGCCAAAATAAGAAAAAGTAGAAGAAAACAGGGTCCAGATAAAAAACCCGGATGAGGTCAAGTGTCTGAGCTTAGGGTCCAGTGAGCTGGCAAATATCTTCGATGTACAAGCAACCACGGGCCATTCCTTCCCCTCCCCTCAGTGTTTACAAAAAAAACCCTTACACCCCGGAGAGAGTATGAAAATAAAACCTCACCTGCACTGGTTCTATTGCCAACTTGCTGTCAACAAACTTCGCTTTAATATGTGAATCACATCAATACCTCACATTACATTTATGAAAGCCAAGTTACACCAACTTAGTGGTTTACAACCTCAAACCTTACTCCCGGGACACATTCCAATAAATTTATTCTGTAAAAACAATACTTTTTTTTTTCTTTCTTTTTTCTGTTTTCTTTTTTTTTTTTATACAGTAAACTTTTCAACTACAAACCTCGAGTACGCGAAATATGTTTCAAAGACAAGCATAACAGGATTGAGGAAACCCAAACTGACTAAATGTGTCCTCACAATATAGGCTGGCATAAAAATAAATAAAACTCTCTATGATCACAACAGCAACAAGAAATGTACACGTAACAATGGTGTGTGGATGGAGAGGAACTATCCTAACTCTAGTCCTGAAAGAAAAACAAGTTCTTTTAAAAAGTCTGTATTTAAAAGTCGATGCTCTGTCTGGTTTCCCATAGGGCTGCTGCGGATGTCCAGCTTGAAAACGTCAAGTTCCCACCTCGAGCGACTTGCTCGCATTGTCTTGGCAGTGGGGGGAAAGAGAGTGTTGCCTCTCTCTTGGAGTTCACACAAAACGACGCACTTGACCTCACATACAGAGACCGGGTTTGTGTACCTAACAGCATGAGTCTGGAGGAGTGGAAGTTGTCAGTGGGCTAGTTCTAATACAGGATAGATATCTTACAACGCAGTTGACCTTTACGCCTGGCCTCGAAGACGGAGAACCATTTTCATCTCATCTTCAAAAACGCCAGCGTTACGGAACTAGGAATTGGCTCCTGGGTCCTGTCACCCGGAGGAGATACGTGTCAGGTTGAGTGGTCATTTGAAAGGAATGCAAGTTTATACTGAACTGAGTGTGCAGCGGAGGCAGCGTGAGGCAGGAGGCTTCGGCACATCACCGCCTTGATAAAAAGGATCCTAGACGTGTGTAAGTCTGTGCAAACACCTTGGTAACCCTCAGTGGCTAAGGGCAGCTTCATGCAACCGAGTAACAAGAAATTATATCAGTAACTTTAAAAAAGGCTAAAGTGTCTTTTTTTTTTCTTTCTTTCTCTAAACACAAACAGAGAGGAATGTGAATCAAGGTCATACAAACTGGGTTCAGTCAATGACAAGGACCGCGTGGGCTCGTAGCAAATCCGAGAACGTGAGACAACCAAGCGCGCAGCCTTCCTGTGGTTTCTCTAAGTGCGCAGCGCTCACCACGGTGGTTAGGTCTGTAAGAGAAGAGAGGAGACGAGCCTTTAAGAGATGGAGGACATTGGCGACAGAAGCTTCTGCTCCGACAGAGCGTACAGCTGGGCCTTCTGAGGTTCCCACCTGCACCGCGGCACTGACCACGCTGGGCAGGCACAGCCGGGGGCTCTGCTTCATACCCGTCAGTGCAAAAAGCCAAAGGAACGACTAGGGCTTTGGTTTTTGTTTGTTTTTTAAAATATATTTTTATGGATTTCAGAGAGGAAGGGAGAGGGAGAGAGATGGAAGCATCAATGATGAGAGAGAATCACCGATTGGCTGCCTCCTGCACGCCCCACACGGGCGATCAAGCCCACAACCCGGGCACGTGCCCTGATGGGCATCGAACCGTGACCTCCTGGTTCGCAAGTCGATGTTCGACCACTGGGCCACAAAACACGTTTTTAAAAAAGGTAAACTGCTTTAAAACTTAAAAAGCATTTGGAGTGAATGCAAATTATTCTGTATAGCATTTACAACTTAATTGCCTTGACATCGGGCTTGTGGAAAAACTAGAGTCGGCAAAATCAAGATGGACAGAGGGAGAGGAAGCCTCGCTTGCTTTCAGAATTCCGGTGGCACGTGCGACCAAGGGGCAAGTCTCCGGGTGGGGCCCACTCAACGGTGCCAGGCCCCACCTCCCATAGGGATCCTGTCTGTGTTTCCTTCATCATTGACCCGAATATACCAAAGCCCTTAGTACCCTCTCAGGGGACGAATGAGAGAGGGAACCCAGGCCCGAACTATTTCTTTTCTTTTTTTAAAATATATTTTATTGATTCCCTACAGAGAGGAAGGGAGAGGGACAGAAAGTTAGAAACACCGATGAGAGAGAAACATCGATCAGCTGCCTCCTGCACACCTCCCCACTGGGGATGTGCCCGCAACCAAGGTACATGCCCTTGACCGGAATCGAACCTGGGACCTTTCAGTCCGCAGACTGACGCTCTATCCACTGAGCCAAACCGGTTAGGACAGGCCCCAACTATTTCTTTAGAACAGCCTGCTTCAGGCCTTCACTTCACCGAGTAGAGGGACGTGTTTGGAAGCACACTCGGCTCACCCGTGGGAATGTTTTCATACACAGACCCAGCATCCACCTGAACTGCACCTGACACCGTACGTGAGTCATTCCAGAGCCTTCAGAGAGGAAGCCGCTAAAGCCGGCATCCCCTCCGGTGGCAGAAATACATCTCTCAGCCTCTGTTTCTATCAAATTGGGAAAGCCGATCTTAAAACCAACCCAACAAACAAACAAACCCCATGTAAAATCTGTGATCCAGCCCAGCTGGTGTGGCTCAGTGGCTGAGCAGCGACCTATGAACCAGGAGGTCATGGGTCAATCCCGGTCAGGGCCCATGCTCAGGTTGCGGGCTCCATCCCCAGTGGGGTGTGCAGGAGGCAGCCGATCGATGATTTTCTCATCATCGATGTTTCTATCTTTCTCTCCCTCTCCCTTCCTCTTTCTGAAATCAATGAAAATATATTTAAAAAAATAAAATCAATAAAATCTGTGACCTGCCCTCGCTGGTTTGGCTCCGTAGACCAAAGGGTCCCGGGTTCAATTCCAGTCAAGGGCACCTACCTAGGTTGCAGGCTCCTCCCCGGCCTGGGCCCTGATCGGGGCGCGTGCAGGAAGCAACCAATCGATGTTTTTCTCTCACATCGATATTTCTGCCTGTCTTTCCCTCTTTCTAAAGTCAACAGGAAAATATGCTCAGGTGAGGTTTAAAAAATAAGTAAAATCTGTGAACTTGCAAAATCCAATGCCTGATGACTCCTCACTATTCAAAAATAAAAGCACAAGATATAAGATTATACTCACAGCCTTTGAAGGATTTCCCTCCCTTGTGAAGGAGGAAGACACCCATTTAAACAATAAAAAACAACAACACCCTGTTCACCAAATAAATTTCTTTTTTAAAAAAAATCAACGTAAAAGGCAGTAATTTCTATGCCCATATTGGTAGGAAATTCACAGCACCAACTAGGCAACCCATGCTGAAGAATCGTATAGAACAGATGGTCCCACGGCAGCCACATAGCAGCCTCAATAAATCATGACTGCCCCAAACAAAGTGAAGGTGGCACCAAAATGTGACCATGACTTTAATGACATGCCTTTTTTTTTTTTTTTTTTTAAAGGGGGTGTGTGTGTCTTTAAACAAAGTAGCAGGTGGGACACAAGAAAATCCAATGTGCCAGGTACTCCAGCCTGTATTCAGCGAGGCTACAGGAAAGGCACCAACAGAGGACTGTGTGGTGGGGAGAGGAGTGGAGCACAAAGCAGGCAGGGGCGGAGCGGAGCTGAGGTGGACGAGAGAAATCAAGGAGCGATTAGAACCCTAATCATGGGAATAGTTAGTTATATTTCAGGGGTTGATGTTTTTAGACCATTTGCCACTGTTCCTTCTTCACAGAGAACCGACTCATGGAGAATGGCCAGGGGCAGAGTTTGCCTTCACTAGCACTTTGGCAAAGGTTGTTCTTGCCTGTGACTTTGAAGTTAACAAAAGCCAACAAGACTCAACGTGGACAGGTTTTCCTGCGGGGTCCTTTAAAAATCAGCATGCACGCACTGTTTGAATATCTAAGTATTTAAAGCCCCCCACGGGCACATTAAATGACGACTGCTTCTAGGACAGGAGCCGTTTGTTTTATAACTAAAGAAAGGCAACTGTCAGATGTGGAGGTGGCATTTCATAATTTCAATATTTCACTTAAAAAGGCTTTCAAGTTGCTGAAGTTAGTTTAGAAAAGAGTGAACTGTTGGCAAAGGTCCAAGCTGAGAGGCAGGTGCAATTCCCACCTGGGCGGCCTGTTCGCAGTAGAGCGACTGCTCTTACTCAGGGCTGTCAGTGGAGGGGTATACCGACCGACCGACCGACCGACCGACCGGGCTGAGAGTACTTCATCATCTACTAAGACAACGTCTAACGCTGAGATACGGATCCTGATTCTGCAGCCAAGCGTCTCCTAAGGGAACATGAGCTGAGAGAACCGCGTGTGCTTCCTTACCCCTTCGCTGGTTTTCTGCAAGTCTGAAGCTGTGTTTCTCGTGTCATTGCCGGCATCTCCACCCTCCGAGCTGCTTTTGTTTTCCTCTTCTTTGCAGTCCTTGTCATCGTCATCCCCCGGAGACTTCCGGGACTGTTTAGAGGATTTCTAAATGTTTAGAGAAGTTAAAAATTACAGCCAAGTAGAAACCCAAATGCACAAGTGTAAGAGATGCTGAAGGAGCCGACCTACGCCCGCTCTTTCTGGCTGACGCAGGGCGTTAAGCCCACAACACACAGGGTGCCAGGGCCGGGCTAGGTGACCTGGGGCTAGTCGCTGCACCTCTCTGGGCCTCAGTTGGACCAGCTGCAAAAGAAGCAGAGGTAGCTCCACTGGTGTGGCTCCGTGGTTGAGCGTCGACCTATAAACCCAGAAGTCACTATTTTATTCTGGTCAAGGCATATGCCTGGGTTGGGGGCTCACTCCCCAGTAAGGGGCGTGCAGGAGGCAGCCAGTCAATGATTCTCTCTCATCATTGATGTTTCTATCTCTCTCTCCTCTCCTTTCCTCTCTGAAATCAATAAAAATATTTAAAAAAGAAGTACAAGTGGACCAGATGCCCCCCCCCCTTTTTTTTTATTCCTGTCCAGCAGCGATATGTTAAAAGCAGAAAACAGAGATTCGCCCACACAGAACACTGTCAATGAAAAAGTTCAGCTGGGCGGACACCACCTGGGGAAAACTCTGATTATCCTGTTATTTGCAAACTTTATCCCCATGAAAGCAAATATCATGGTTTTCATTGATTGGTGCATGGGAAATAATATGCATTTATTCAATGTTACCTGTATGCAAGTTGGGTAGATTTTATAGGCCATAAAATAAAATGTTTATAGTCTGATAAACTCTTGGCACTTAATTTTAAGGCGCTTCCTAAGTATTTCCAGTCACTGAACACCAGAATCTATGGGAAGTAATTTCTCCAAATATTTAATCACGTGACAGACCAACTCCAGTCAAACCTGGACCAATCTTTGGTCTTCAAAGGTCTGTTTGTCTTGGTTTCAGTTTCTAAAAGGTGAACAGTTTTCACAACCTCATGGTTTTCCTTTCTTTCTTTCTTTTTAAAAAAATATTTTTATTTATTTCAGAGAGGAAAAGAAAAGGAGAGAGAAATATCGATGTGAGAGAGACACATCGATTGGTTGCCTCCCACATAAACCTTGACCAGGGCTGGGGATCTAACCTGCAACCGAGGTAACATGCCCTTGACCGGAACTGAACTCGGGACCCTTCATTCCGAGGGCCAATGCTCTATCCACTGAGCCGATCCACGATAAAAAAAAGAAAAAGAATATTGCATCTTTAGCGCACTGAGATGGTCCTGCATCGTTCTGATCCTCCTAGGACCCTAGATTCTTCAGCTCTCACCTGGAGGCTATTGTAAGACACACACCTATCCTCCGTCTGTGACTGAAGAACAGTCCTCCTCTCGCCGAGAAGGTGGTATTTTCGGGGTCCAACCAGCCTCCCGAGTCTACAGCCTCTCACCTGGGGTTACCTGTCTGATTCCCTTCTGCTCTACTGTCTCTAAGGCAGAGGCCCACAGAGCGAGCACACTTCGGTGAGCCCGGAGGAGGAGGAAAAAGAACCTTAGACCTTCAGTGACTATGCACAGAACATGAGGAACAGTGGGAACGGCCTCTCGGTAACCTTGGAAGTGTAGGACTTTTTCCGTTTCGAGCCAGCTTTCTCATTCTTCCTTTTGCCCTTCCCATCTTCTTCGACTCTATCCCCTTCTTCCTCGCTGCTCGCATCGGCCGTGTTGCCGCCTTCCCCCTCCGTTTCTGAAGAGCTCTGCTGTTGAATTGCCTGACACATAAAATAGTAGCCAGTTACACTTCAGAAAAACTAGCCGAGAACACAGGGGGCGAAAAGAGTTGCTCTATTTTGATTTTGAAAGGGTTCGGCTTCCTCTCGAAGATTTTCAAAATAAAGGGCTGCTGTCAGCCTCGATTTCCCTGACCTGGACCCTCTTGGGTGACAGAATTATATTTAACCCCAGATGCTACCAAAATGGAAAAAGAACTCTGGCTTCAAATGGGAGGAGGGTAACTTTTAGTGCAAAGGCCTAAAGGAAGATCCAAAAGGTTGGTTTCAAGAGGCGAGCTACAGCAAGCGACAAGGAAGCACGCCCTCACCTGGTATCCAGTGAACTTGACTCCGGGGTTGTTTTCTATTTCCCATAATCCTTCATTGAATCCTTTCCGTTTGTTGGACTTCCCGAACTTGTCTTTGTATTCTTTATAGGGAAAAAGGTCTTTTGGACCAAGAAACGCACTGTAGAGACACATTAGAAATGGAATTGATACTCTGACCTTCAAATGTATTTTTAAAAAGATAGCCTATATAATGAAAGGGTAATATGCAAAATGACCCTAACAGCAGAACCACTGGGAATGACTGGTCACTATGACACACTATGACCACCAGGGAGCAGATGCTCAATGCAGGAGCTGCCCCCTGGTGGTCAGTGCACTCCCACAGGGGGAGCTCTGCTCAGCCACAAGCCAGACTGCTAGCTGCCAGCACAGCGGTGGTGGCGGGAGCCTCTCCCGCCTCCTCAGCAGAGCTAAGGATGTCCGACTGTAGCTTAGACCTGCTCTCCACTGGCAAGTGGAGGTCCCCCAAGGGCTCCCGGGTTGCCAGAGGGATGACTGATTGCTAGCTTAGGCCCAATCCCCCAGGGAGCAGACCTAAGCCAGCAGGTGGACATCCCCCAAGGGGTCCCAGACTGCAAGAGGGCACAGGCTGGGCTGAGGGACCTCTCCTGAGTGCACAAATTTTTTTGCACTGGGCCTCTAGTGTATATATATTTATTGATATCAGAGAGGAAGGCAGAGGTGGAGAGAGAGAATGAGAGAGAAAGAGAGAGAGAGAATGAGAGAGAAAGACAGAAAGAGAGGAAAATCAATGATAACAGAGAATCTTTGATCAGCTGCCTCCTGCATACCCCACACTGGGGATCAAGCCCACAACCCAAGCATGTGCCCTGACCTGGAATTGAACCTTGACCTCCTAGTTCATAGGCTGATGCTCAACCACTGAGCTACACCAACAGGGCCAAATGTAAAGTATTTTTAATATCAATATCTACTAAGGTGCCAGAGTATATTTTAGTAAGCAAATTAAAAATAACTCAGTTGGTTAGAGCATCGTCTTGATATACCAAGGTTGTGGATTTGATTCCTGGTCAGGACATATAAAGAATCAGCCATCGAGTGTATAAAATAAGTGAACAAATTGATATTTCTCTCTCTCTCTCTCTCTCAAATCAATACATAAAATTTTTAAAAAGTATATAAATTTAAATACATGGATAAATAAATCCTCTGAGTTAGGCACCTATCACAGATGTTTTATACGTATGCTTCAAGGCAGAAAAAATAGATAGCTGCGTATACAAACCAGCAATCCTGGATTGTGCTACTTTCTTCTTTTTCTTTTTAAATAAAATAAATTTTATTGATTTCAGAGAGGAAGGACGAAGAAGAGAGAGATAGAAACATCAATGATGAGAGAGAATCATTGGTCGGCTGCCTCCTGCACGCCCCCTTCTGGGGACGGAGCCTGCAACCTGGGCATGTGCCCTTGACTAAATCGAACCTGGAACCTTTCAGTCTGCAGGCCAACGCTCTATCCACTGAGCCAAACCAGTTAGGGCTGGATTGTGCTACTTTCCAGCAATCTCTCTATGAAAGAAAACATAAGTTGCATAGCCCACAATGTCTATTAGATAGAAGCAAAACAAAATAACAATAACATCCTGAATGAAACCAACTATTTCTCACGTGAAGACAAGAAAGACGTCTGTCTCCAGGGTCCTCTCCTGGCAAGCTCCCTTTCCAGGCAAGTATGCAGAAGATGCCAGAGTGGCAGGCAGCAGGCTCATGCCTGCCTCTACTAACACCCAAGTGAAGATAAGGGGGACCCTGAATTTGAAGACGTGTAAGATTTCGCGATAGTTTTCAGCTTTCCCCCACATTTGCAATTTCTACTCCATGTGTGCGTCTGTAATTAACCACACACATTCTTTTTTTTTAAAAAAATATATCTTTATTGATTTCAGAGAGGCAGAGAGAGAGAAACATGATGAGAAAGAGAAAATCATTCATCGGCTGCCTCCTGCACGCCCCCTACTGGGGATTGAACCCGAAACCCGGGCATATGCCCTTGGCAGGAATCAAACCTGGGACCTTCAGTCTGTAGGCCCACGCTCTATCCATTGAGCCAAACCGGCCAGTGCACCAGTGTGTCAAGGCTGCCAACTGTCCCACATATCCATTATCGTCTTTTATTTTTTAAATATATTTTATTGATTTTTCACAGAGAGGAAGAGAGAGGGATAGAGTCAGAAACATCAATGAGAGAGAAACATCGGTCAACTGCCTCCTGCACACCCCCCACTGGGGTGCACCCACAACCAAGGTACATGCCCTTGACCGGAATCGAACCTGGGACCCTTCAGTCCGCAGGCCGACGCTCTACCCACTGAGCCACACCGGTTAAGGTGTGTCGTCTTTCTTCTATTGATGGGTTGATGACTCCTCCCATTTCCCCCTCCCTAGAGCCTGTGTTTCCCAGCTGCCCTAACAGCTGGGTGTGGCCACACGACCAACTTCTTGCTACTGGAATGAATGCAAGCGGAAGTGACACCTGCAACTTCCCTGTCATTTTCTTACGAGAAGTTACTTGTTTTTTTTTTTTTTAAATATTTTTATTGATTTTTTTACAGAGAAGAAGGGAGAGGGATAGAGAGTTAGAAACATCGATGAGAGAGAAACATCCATCAGCTGTCTCTTGCACACCCCCTACTGGGGATGTGCCTGCAACCAAGGTACATGCCCTTGACTGGAATCGAACCTGGGACCCTTCAGTCCGCAGGCTGACACTCTATCCACTGAGCCAACCGGTCAGGGCGAAGTTACTTGTTCTTTCTTTCTTCCTTCCCTCTCCCTGGAAGATGCACAGGTGCTGTTTAGCCAATTTGTTGTGTGTTTTTTTGTTTTGTTTTGTTTTTTAAATGAAAACTTTTTTACCTTTTAAGAAATAAACAGCCCTAGCAGGTCGGGCTCAGGGTTTCAGCCTGCAGACTGAAGGGTCCCAGGTTCGATTCCTGTCAAGGACACATGCCCGGGTTGTGGGCTCCATCCCCAGTAGGGGGCGTGTGGAAGGCAGGCAATCAATGACTCTCTCATAA
The DNA here is from genome assembly GCA_004026665.1 of Murina feae. Classification (NCBI taxonomy): domain Eukaryota; kingdom Metazoa; phylum Chordata; class Mammalia; order Chiroptera; family Vespertilionidae; genus Murina; species Murina feae. The sequence goes on along the minus strand of PVJC01008365.1, from coordinate 16,905 downwards.
CTGATGCTTCTGTCTCTCTCCCTTCCTTTCTGAAATCAATAAAAATATAAGGAAAAAAAAAAGAGAAATATGCAGCCAAGGACAATACACCATAGAGAATGGCAGAACAGAGGAACCTGGGTCCCTAGAACCCACCTTGTTCTGTCTCTCTCTGGATTGTTTCAAAAGAAAGAAATAAACGTCTCTATCATCTGAAATACCCGTCTTTCAGGTTCTTGTATTCAACAGATTAGCCTGTACCCTAACCAACACAATTAGAAAACCTTAAAAATGTTGTGGCATGTGTGCTCTGGGGTCCCCCCAATGGAGAGAGCCGAAGAGAACACAATTTTGCTCTGTGAAGTATGAATGGGACACATTTCTCTGGACAGAAGCGTGGTAGAGCTGCAAAAGCAATGACTGGTGGCAAGATGATCGCGGCAGGACTTGGACGTGGCCCAAAGGGGAATTCTGGGTGATGCTAAGCATTTGAACGGAAACAGAGACGACACTTGAAAGGAAACTGATCGAAAATCTTTACCTAAAGAAAAATACATTAAGGTTTGCCATGTCATGTAATTGATTATAGTGATTCGCACAACATGTGAAATGTTACAGATCATCTATGAGCAATGCAGTCGAGCAGAGTCAGACGGCAGCTCTGAAACTTCCGGTTGTTGTGCTGACTTACGTTTCATGGGTGCCAAAAAAGAAGATAGGATACTTGTTTGCTGGAGGTTTCACCGCTCCCTCTGGGAGTTCATCAATCTATCAGAGATAAATGTAAGTCATTAAATACGCAGTTAAATCGTGCAAAATACGATCAACGTGGAGAATGTGTTCATTTTAAAATTACTCTAACCAAAATCCCCATAGTTTTTCTTTTCTTGAACCTTACAAAACGGTTCTATTTTTTTTTTCCTTAAAACACAATTTATTTTTTATTTTCATTTGTTATAAAATGATTCTAAAGGCCATACGCGGGCCAACGCACAGATGAGTGTAACACTGTAAACTGATTATAACCATCATGGACATACATCATCAGGAACCACAACTCATTTCCTTCCATTCAAGAGAATGGCTCCTGGGAACCAAGCCTAGTGAGGTAAGTAAAACAAGTAAAACAACAACGGCAAAACCCCAAAAGATGCAGTTTCGGGAGATAATAGCGAATTCACACACACCCCTAGAAATGGAGCACTGCAAAACAGAATGATGAAAAATTAACTCGGATTATGCCACCTCCTTGCTTCAAATCCTTCCCCAGCAGTTCACTGAGTCAGCATTCCTAGCTGTGCGTCTGGAACCTGTGGAGCCATTAAAAATGAATACTGCAGCCTTTCCCCAGACCTACCAATTCTGACGTACAGCTGAGGCTGAGAGGCTGGATGGGATTACGCCCAAACCCCTCAGAATGTTCTATAGTTGGGATATTCCAGGGAACGGTCCTCGACTCCGAAATCTCCATCCCTGGTTCCAGCCTTTCCTCTTGTTCCCAGGCGTGAAATTACAAATACCTACAAACCACCCACAGGTCCTACGAGCTGCTTAACCTGGACAGGAGGCTACAAACAGGAGAAGCACGTGCCCGGAGTGTGGAGGGCAAGAGAAGGGCCTGGCGTTGTCTCTGGAAGGAATCTGGAGCCTCGTGAACTAGCACAAGACCCCGGCCTGAGGCTTCCTCACCACAAGCGCACCTCTGAGCTGATGGGCCGTGTGGCGCGGAGCAGACGCCCTGGTGTACTGAGCAAATATGGACGCTGAGTCCACAAATCTGTAGAGTTAGGTCCTGCTTGTGATCTGAATCGTGGCATCGTAGGCATCCCTTCATCTCTTGGGACCTTGACTTACGTCTGTAAAATGCGATGGCTCCACTAGGTTTCCTGGAATTCCGTGGCTTGTCTATAACAGAACTTAGTTCCTTTGACCCTGTTTTTGTTCCCTATCTTAATTTTGGGGAGAGATCTCACTACTTTACTCAGCTCTTCCAAATCCTCCCCCAAAAGTTATTTAAGGAAAGAGACTCATGTAAAACTAAATTCAGATGTTTGTGAAAGCAGTTCGTAAGACTGTGCCAATTTGGGCATCGCTCTCTTTTTTAAAAATTTTTATTGATTGCAGAGAGGAAGGGAGAGAGAGGGACACATCAATGATGAGAGTCATTGATCGGCTGCCTTCTGAACACCTCACGCTGGGGATTGAGCCGCAACCCAGGCAAGTGCCCTGACTGGGAATCTAACCATGACCTCCAGGTTCATAGGCTGACGCTCAACCACTGAGCATGCTGCCTGGGCATTGCTCTTAAATTTTGGCATCAATTCCATTGGCTTTTATGTTGTCATCATAAAATTAGATGCAATATCTGCTTTTTTTTCACCTTAAATTCTATTTTGTGCGATATAAAGTATTGCCATTTCTCTTTTTACTCAAGTTTGATAAAGGGGCATTTCAATTTGGGGCTAATTCTTGCCTTCTATTCTCTGTTAGGCTGGTCTCTTACAAACATTATAGAGTTGGATTTCATTTATCAGTTCAAATGGAGACCATTTATGCTTGAATATCACGTCTGGCTTTTTATGCCTGCATTTTTCTCTTCATGTTTACCTTTATTCCATGAATTATAACTCAAACACCTGATTTTTTAATCCTACAAGTATTTCAAATACTCCAAGAACGCTATTTAAACAGTAGTATTTACCTAATAAGACAAAGACAATATTTATGTATTCTAACCTGAAGCAAAAAGGTACTTAAGTGCTTTCCCCTCCCTTCCTTCCTTTCTTGCTCATTAATCTTTCCTCTATTTTGTCTTACTGTTTGGTTTAATAAACTAGTAGTCACTTTTCTTGTTATAGTGATTGTAGGCAACTACCCAGGGCAGATGTCTTCGAAGGAGCAGGAAGAAGGCAAAGAGCAGGTGGAACGGGATGTCAACAAGGAACTTCTTGAGAATCAGTTTCAGCTAAAGACCCAAGACAGCAGGCAACACACTCCTAAATGAGGTGAGGAACCACGTCAGCCTTGCGAGGAATGCGGTAAAAGACCCTTGCAGACTTAGCTCTACCACAACCACAACGAAAAAGGATGGGAGAGGGCGGAAGAGTTGGACGTTAGGAGAGGATTTTTGGGGAAAAGCTCCTTTCCCCCAAGACTATTGGGAGAGGCTGACATAGGTCTTCCAGGGCTTGGGAGTCACAGAAGACTGGGGTTTGGCTCAAGTCCGAGAAATCTTGAGAAAGCGCCCGGGACTTTCTGGTTAGTTGCTCTGATGGCAGCGTGAATGGGGAGCGATTTGCACTCCCAGTTTCCATGGTGAAGATGCAAGTCTTCCGGAACCATTAGCTAGCGACAGCATGGGGTTGTCTTAAAACCTGTCCAATAGGCCACCTGGAGGGGTAAGGGGACACAGCAGAAAGGAGGGAGAAATGTACCGTGAGATAGTCGGGGTTGGGGAGGGGGGAAGTTTTAAGCGACTATTCCAAAAAGAGGCTCATTAGCCGGTATGGAGAAGTGAAAATGAGATAAAGCAGGAACACTGGTTCTCCAGTGGCACCAGCGATTCTCACTTCCCGGCATTCTTGGCCTTGTATAATGCCCTCTCCGTGAGTGTGGCCTTGGTCTGCTTGCTTCTAATGAATGGGATATGGCAAATGGCCAGTCCACCTTGCTGACCCTGGCCCTTTTGCTGGCTTGCTGAGGAAGCCAGCTGCTGTTTATGAGTTGCTCAATGGAGACCATGTGGCTTGGAATCCAGGAAGGGCTCTGACCAACAACCCATGAACAAATGAGGCCTTTACGCCAATAACCCAGAAGGAACCAAATCCTGCCAACAACTGGAGTGAGCCGGGAAGCTAATCCATCCCCTCAAGATGATCTTGTGAGAGACTCAGAGGAAGAAGGTCCAGGTAAGCCATTCCCAGGTTCCTAACCCACAAGAACTGTGAGATAGTAAACGTGTGAAATGTATACCCCCAACTGAGCACTTTACTGGAAAAAAAAAAAAAAATCATACTTTTGGCCCTAACTGGTCTGCTCAGTGGATAGCGTGTCAGCCAGAGGACTGAAGTGGGTCCTGGATCGGTTCTGATCATGTGCTTGTACCTTGTTTTGGGCTCGATCCCCAATAGGGGGCGTGCAGGAGGCAGCTGATCAATGTTTTTTTCTCATTGATGTTTCTAACTCTCTATCCCTTTCCCTTCCTCTCTGTACAAATCAATAAAATTTATTTTAGAAAATTATACTTTTGCATTATCATTTTGATGACCACCTTTTCATATCATCTATCTATCTATATCTATATATGTATGTAGGATATATCACAGACACTTTCATCATGGAGATACTTTTTCTTTTAAATTGAGGTGTGTTTATCAAGGGAGTGGGTGTGTGGAGGCTTACCTCCACAACATCCCTCAGATAATCTTATCATGTTATTAATCATTATTAGTAACACAGTATGTTTTTCTCCATGTTTATAGACATACAAATGTTTTATACACAGGGAGAAGTGTTTTGGAGGGAGACTACTGTGTTTTATGCGTGTACACACACACACACACACATAAAATGAATCACATTTTATTAAATTCTCTGCATTATGAAGAGTCCTTAAAATCAAATGGCATAGATCTAACTCATTTATTTACTTTTTAAAAATATTTTTTTTATTGATTTCCGAGAGGCAGGATGAGAGAGAGACAGAAACATCAATGATGAGAGAGAATCATTGACTGGCATGCTCCCCCCACCCCCCCACTGGGGATCGAGCCCGCAACTGAGGCTGTGTCCTGACCAGGAATCAAACTGTGACCTCCTAGTTCATAGGTCAACACTCAACCGCTGAGTCACGCAGGTCAGACGAACACATTTATTTTTAATGGACAATAATCCAGTGATTAGATAACCTATAACTTACTTAACTTTTCTCTACTGGGTGGGTGTTTATCTTATTTTTAGTGTTTTTTGCCCTTAAAAAAAGGGGGCTACCGTAAACATATTTAGATTTTTATATGTTGGAGCTTCTATTTCCATGAGATATAGATTTACAAGGAGTGAGATGGCTGGATCACAGATTAGAGGTATTTTTCATCTTAATAGGCATTGCCAGGCTGCTTTCAAAAAAGGCTGTAAAAATCTACATTCCCACCAAGGTATGAAAACGACCTCCCTTCCGATCTCTGACAGCATTAGGTGTTAATGCTCTTTCAGATTTGCATTTCCCTGATTAATGGTGAGATTAAACATCTTTTCATAGGTTTACTGGCCATTAGGATTTGTCCTTCAGGGAGCTGACTATTGCTATCATTTTTGCATTTCTGTTCAGGGTTCTATCTTCTTACTATTCTTCATCTGTAATGTATGAACCTGATATCTGTAATTTCCACAGCAGACATCTTTCTCCATCATATAATTATGTCCATGGAAACATGTTCTTCTCTCGAGTTCCAGGACACTGTGCTCTCCTGATACTTTTTCTCCCCTTCCTCACGGAGCTCCACTTAGTCCCTTGGTGATTTCATCCAATTTCAAGGTTCTGAATGTCTGAGCTTCGGTCTCACTAGCTGGGTGTCTCTAGGCATTTCAAATATAAGAGGTCTAAAAGCAAACTCTTGGTCTTAGGGCTTAACCTGCCTGCCATTTATATTCTGGATGTTAGTAATGGGCATCACTGCCCAACCAGATGCTCCCATTAGAAATCTGTAAGTCCTTCCTTCCTTCCTCCCTCCCTCCCTCCCTCTATCCTTTTCTTCCTCCCCTCCCCTCCCCCCTCTTTCTTTCTTCCTCTATCTCTCTCTCACTCTCTCTCTGTCTCTCTCTCTCTTTCTTTCTTTCCTTCTGTAAGTTCTTTATATATATTTACTAGAGGCCCGGTACATGAAGTCGTGCTCGGGTGAAGTCCGGCTGGCCCCACCCCTGCCTGGAGTGGGGGCGCTAGTTGGAGGTGGGGCTGTGGGTGGTCGGCCGCCCTGCCCCCTGGTTGAACTCCTGGTTGAGGGGACAATTTGCTTATTAGCCTCTTATTATAGGATATTGGTTGATTTCAGAGGGGAAGGGAGAGGGAGAGATAGAAAGGTCTATGATGACAGAGAATCATTGATGGGCTGCCCCCTCCTGGGGATCGAGCCGGCAACCCAGGCATATGCCCTTGACCCTTCAGTCCACAGGCTGATGCTCTATCCACTGAGCCAGACCAGCTAGGGTGAAATGTGTAAGTTCTTATTCGTTTATTTCCCATAAAGACATAGCTATCACTAAGTCCTTCCATTACACCCCCAATACAAACCTAACCAGTTCCTTCTACACCCACTATGCTCTCCTCTGGTCTACTCCACCATCACCTAACGCCTCAACTTCTACAAAAGCCTCCTAACTGGGCCCTGTGCATTCACCTCCCTGCCCCCCCCCCCCACACCCACAACAATCAATTCTTCAGACCCTCAACACAAGTCAGATCATATCATCTGCCCAAAACTCTCCAAGGACTTTCCATGTTTTTAAAAATCCTAAACTCATTAATGCAACGGTGAGACCCTACTTGATATGCATTTTGTCTACCTTCTTTCCTCTCCCCAGTGCTAGCTCGGTCTCTATTAGCCTGAGGGAGAGGAAAAATACAGCAGAAAGACAGGAGGGAGGAAATGCTCTGCATCTGTTCACATTTAGGATGTGCAGCAACGCCCCAGAATGCCTCTGCAAAGAGGGACCTCTGCCCTCGGCTACTGGGAACAGACAAAAGGCAAACTGACTGAATTATTAAGTACAAGTATGAGAACGCCTCAACATTTAACTTATAGCAGTGGGAATAACACGCTAAGGCTTTTGCTGGGCCATCTGCTAAATGCATCCTATTGTACTTTATCTCGTTTTAAGGATAAAGATGTGAAGATAGCTTTGTCTTTCTGCCAAAAGCAACAATCTGAAAATAAAAAAGCAAAGAACCAAACCAAAAAAACGTTGATGCATATGGGTTTCTGACAGGAATGCTAAACAAATATTTAAAAATAGAAAGTAGACAGGAGGAAGAAAACACCAATTATGTGCCAGTTAAGAGAGTAGACAATTGGCAATTATTCTGATTAGGAAACTGATGTTAACTTTTGCTGTTTCAATGTCATTGTCAATAAAATAAGAAATAAACAAAGCACAATGAGCTAGTTGCAACAGCTCCACACGTAGAGGGCAAGACTTGGTTCCTGGCATAATAAATAGCATCCAGAAAATACAGCACTTAAAAAATATATGTATTTTTATTGATTTCAGAGAGGAAGGAAGAGGGAGGGAGAGATAAAAACATCAAAGATGAGAGAGAATCAAGGATCAGCTGCCTCCTGCACAACCCCTGCTGGGGATTAAGTCTGCAATCTGGGCATGTGCTCTTGACTGGAGTTGAACCTGGGACCCTTCAGTCCGCAGGCCGATGCTCTATCCACTGAGCTAAACCAGCCAGGGCAATGCAGTGCTTTTTGGATAATCCTTCAGCTCGTCTCAGTAGACCATTTGCTGGGACAGAGAAAAGAATAAAAGAATGACTCAGGAAGAGGTTTGTGGGGTGAATGTATCAGAGAGGGAAGGAGATTAGGGTGAGAGCACTTTACGTGATCACATGGGTCTCTTTTTGGGTACGGAAGGAGTGAAGCCAGGAGGGGCTGGTATACCGAGAGAAAACGAGGAGGCAAGTGTTTAGTGGGTGGCCCTGGCCAGTGTGGCTCAGTGGATGGAGCGCTGGCCTCCGGACTGAAGGGTCCGGGGCTCGATTCCGGTCAAGGGCATGTACCTGGGTTGTGGCTTCAATCCCCAGTAGGGGGCGTGCAGGAGGCAGCCGATCCATGATTCTCTCTCATCATTGATGTATCTCTCTCTATCTCTCTCCCCCCTCCCTTCCTCTTTGAAATCCATAAAAAATATACTTAAAAAAAAAAAAGAGTTCACTGGGTGTTTACAATGACAGCGAACGAGAAGCGATTTAGTGGGGCAAAGGAGGGGTGTTCAATCGGTGTCATCTCCATTTCACTCCAACCAACTTCTCCAACCGCCCGCCCTTGCTGGGCCGCTGTTTCTGTGGTTTGCTCTTAGAGCAAAGTCAAAACAAGGTGCACCTCCGCTCTTGGTTACCTGATCCCTGGTAATTAAATACATCACTGCCCTAAAAAGGAGCTTATTAAAAATGAGCAACGGAAGCCATCATCGTATTTCCTAACGCTATCAAAGGCTTTGTCCATTGCCTGCCACCTGCATGACCCAGGACGGGGCTGGGAAAAACAAAAGGCTAAACAAACAGAGGCCTTCAACACCTGGCATCGCACTCCGATTCATGTGGCATCACTCCCTACGTTCCCCTATCTTTCAGTTTAGTGTAATGGGGTTATGGTCCAAGACAAGTGTACTTATTTTGTGTGAGTCAGCCAGCCAGATGGGAGATAGAAAACTGTGCTTATTATAATTTTTCAGAAAAAACAAAATTAAAAAAAAAAAAAAAGAAATCGAAGAATCCCTTACTATCATAATCAATATTAGGTTCTCTAGACTGCTGGATCTAATAATAGCAAGGAAATTCCTTCTTGGTCAGATGAAAGTGACTTAAAAGGGAACACAGAACCACTGGAAAAGTGCTAGGCCCATGACTTTACACCCATCTCAGAGGGTACCACAAGCCCGCTCCCCCTATAAGTCTTCTGGTTTAAAAGGCCCTCATCCTCGCCTAGCTGGTGTGGCTCAGTGGTTGAGCATCAACCTAGGAACCAGGTTCCCGGTCGGAGCACCTGCCCGGGTTGCAGGCTCAGTCCCCAGTAGGGGGCGTGCATGGGGTAGCTGATCAGTGATTCTCATCATTGATGTTTCTATCTCTTTCTCCCTCTCCCTTCCTCTCTAAAGTCAATAAAAAATATATTAAAAAATAAATAACGGGCCCTCATTCTCAATCATGCACAGCTTCACAAACCCAAGGAAACCCCAGAGTCTCAGTGCTACCAGCCAGGGAACACCAGGGGCTCCAACAGGGCAGTAGTTAGCCAAGTATGGAGCTTATTACCCACTCCAGAAGGCATATATGTGCAACTGCAATTACCTTGAAGAGAGTTGTAGATACATTTACAGTTCAAAGGTTAAAAGATGAGTAGAAAGATTTGCTCTGTATACCTAGCCTTTGAGACCAAGGGAAATACTGGCCTGGATGGTTAAACGACCTAACATAATATAACTTTCACTTTTTAGGTTCATATGATCTTCAGATAAGGCTGTGACCGCAGAAGGTTTAGCTGAGGACTGTCAATTCAGCCCCCAAATCCAACTGCTGTTCTACATAGAGATACATCTCAGACAGTAATTTCTCTTTGGCCTAACAGACCAGACCAATACTTTTCTTTTTCTTTAAAAATAGAGAGTGAAACATCGATCTGCTGTTGCACTTACTTATGCACTCATTGGTTGCTTCTCGTATGTGCCCTGCCCCGGGATCAAACCCACAACGCTGGCATATTGGGATGACACTCTAACCAACGCAGTTACCTGCCAGTGTCAGACCAGTGCTTTTCAAACTGCAGGTAGTGAAACTGATTTTATACAAACTGCAATATCTCATATAATAAAAGGCTAATATGCAAATTGTCCCTTCAATGGGGAGTTTGACCAGGGGGCAGGGCCAGCTGGCCCCACCCCACCCTGATTGGGGGCAGTGCCAGTCCACTAACCTCTAGTGTGCCCCCTTCCCCGCCCCCCCCACCCTCCTGCTAGCCTGATTGACCCCGATTGGCACAGGCTGGCAGGACCCCACCTGTGTATGAATTCATGCACTGGGCCTCTAATAAATACATAATGACATACATGATGTCATTTATGATTTGATGATAAGATTTTTCTGATTGTGTGTATGAGATTAATATTTATTTCATACTGTGGATTTAAGTAAAAAAAAAAAAAAATCTGAAAATCACTAAACTAGATTTAATCAGAATCCATCAGCAGCAGTGACTCATTTCCAAGGCCTAAATACTTCTGCACAATTACTGACTTCATCCTCATGGAGCAGTGCAGTGTTGAAGATGAGCAGAGATCTAGAGGGAATCAATTTTCAATCCCTTCAACACATGCTAACTGTAGGGAAAAAAAACCAGAATTCATAATACTGTTCCTCTGAATATGCATTTCCTCCTAAATTAAAGGTGCCATTAGTCCAAAAGCTTAGCTTCAGTGACAAAGGAAAAGGGACCTAAGGCCACAAGTTTCTGACGTTCCTCTCTAAAAAGATATTTTGAACCATGCGAAACAGCCTATATAATAAAGAGGGAATATGCAAATTGACCATCACTCCGCCACAAAGATGGCTGCACCCACAGCTGAGGCCGAGTTGCCATAACGAGGCTTAAGGAGCAATCAGCAGGGACCTGGGGCTTCGCCCCTCCCCCTTACCCCATGGGGCTTGACAACGGACCTCAGGCCATGCACTCCCCACCAGCCTTGGCACCAGGCTGGGGGACCGCAGGCCACTCCCCGCACCTGGCGGAGTTTGGATGGGGACCTCAGGCCAGGACTTGACTCTGGGTCTCGTGATGCACCCCAGACTCTGACAGGAGGAAGATTTTCATATACATTTTACTAATTTTCTCTCATCTCTGACACTTCTATTATAGAGAAAGGGCAAACAGCAATATTAAAATATTTTCTCTAATTAATCCCCTTTTGATGTGCATGAATTTCATGCACCGGGCCACTAGTATCTTTATATTTGCTAACCTTTACTGAACCTATGACTTATTCCTACCCTCATCTTACACGTACAGGGTGAGGCAAAGTAGGTCTATGTTGTTTGGTGGAAAATAATACAATTAATAAATAATAGCCCTAGCCGGTTTGGTTCAGTGGATAGAGCGTCAGCCTTTGGACTGATGGGTCCTGTGTTCGAATCCTGTCAAGAGCATGTGTCCAGGTTGTGGGCTTGATCCCCAGCAGGGGGTGTGCAGGAGGCAGCCGATCAATAATTCTCATCATTGATGTTTCTATCTCTTTCTCCCTCTCCCTTCCTCTCTGAGAATTAACAAAAATAAATGAATGAATAAACTGCATACTCACAACTGTAAACCTACTTTTGCCAACCCTGCATTCTGCAATAGAAACTGGCAAGTTCCTACTGTGTTATCGAGAATTTTCCAGTCCCCATAGAGGGAACTGTGCTGTCAGCACTGGCGCCTACACTTTGGAAACTGATTCTTTGTTCTTGTGGGTAGCCCGAGAGGCTCCAGAATCACTTACTAGAAGTAGCAGATAATCCAGAGGCAGAGCTTGGTCTCAGTGGCCCAGAGGCAGAGTTCACTCACAGACCCTTCTGCATGGCCCCACAGTCCAGTTCAGTTTGCCGGCAAATCCTGAAGCTATGTGGAAATTCTAGGAATGCCCCGTCATACCCAGGAATCGGAGGAGGGTAACAGTGGAAAGTCCCCACAATTCCCAGAGCTAAAGCCAGCTCGCTATCACAGAGCCACTAGGAAGCAGCTGAAAGACACCAGCCAGACCACAAATGCATGCACTGCGACTTCACAAGGTCCTGAGCATTTGAAAATGAGTCTGGTGTTCCTGGGAGGTAATGATTAGATACTCAATTAGCAAACACTTCTTTCATGTGCATCTTAGGAGAAAAAAGAAAGAAGAGAGACGAAGAGCAATCACCCTCTCTATTTTACAGACGTTATAAACCTAACAATCCAGACTGCGGTGGAGCCCTAGCCGGTGTGGCTCAGTGGATACGGCGCTGGCCTGTGGACCGAGGGGTTCGATTCCGGGCAAGGGCACACGCCTGGGTTGCAGGCTTGATCCCCAGTAGGGGGCCTGTAGGAGGCACCGATCAATGATTGCCTCTCATCATTGGTGTTTTCATCTCTCTCTCCCTCTCCCTTCCTCCCTGGGGGAAAAAAATAAAAGACAGCAGTGGAAGGGGGTGCTTTTTTTTTTTTTTTTAAATTGATTTCAGAAAGGAAGGGATAAGGAGAAAGAGACAGAAACATCAATGATGAGAGAGAATCACTGATTGGCTGCCTCCTGCACGCCCCCTACTGGGGTTGGAGCCTGCAACCCAGGCTTGTGCCCTAACCAGGAATCGAACTGTGACCTCCTGGTTCATAGGTCAACGCTCAACCATTGAGCCACACTGGCCGGTGTGTGTGTGTGTGTGTGTGTGTGTGTAACTTGTTTTTAACTCCTGGTCTAGTGGTCTTTCCCTGCAGCTCGGAAAGTCTTGCTTGGAAATCTAGAGAATGTCATTCTGCAGGCTTGAGCTCACTAGCCCTCGGATTTCTTCACCCTTTTTACCTCTGTGACTTTCTGTGATGACATATCTGATCATCTACCTGACTGCAGCAAGTTCTTATCTAGATAAGAATAAGATACAACATAAATCCCATTACTTCTATTTTAATCAACTAGAAGGAGATTATGTATATGAATGGCAGTGAAGTAACATAGGAAAATGCTGTTACAGAACGCAGTGAACTGGCAAAAAGCTATCACGGGCTGGTAGTAGAAGTTCTTATGACTTAGCCTCTCGGCTCTACTGAACTAGCAAATCTCATAACTAGCTACAGGACGTTCAAAGTCTATGTTCTCTCACCATAAAGGCTTTGGAACCTATACCTAAACCGACCCCATGCTATTCATTCAGAAAGATCCCTGCTTTCCCTATATGCATAATATTTATTTTTATTTCTCCTGTGTCAAAGGGTGCTCAGAGAGAGACTAGAGAAAGAAAACGTCACAATTAAGATGGCGAGATTCACAGTAACTTGTAAAATATGTCTATATATAGACACACACACACACACACACACACACTACGTACACACCACTGCCCAATGCTTTTCAGCCCTCTCACTTAATCCAATATCACATTTCTTATGTTTCTGTGGCATTCTTAATAGTCTGGGATTAAGGCACTTACTTTAAGTGTGACCTTAGGTGAAATTTTCTTAAACTAAATCTTGGTTTTCTTACAGGGATAGCTATACCTCACAGAAATGTTATGCTATATATCCATTCTAACTTGTAATCAAGACATAGAGTAATTTGATATATATTCTATATCATACATATATTCAGCCTAACTTATACGCAAAAGCATTTAAATATTTATTAAAATGATGTTTGTTTGTTTGTTTTTTAAAAAAAGGTGAATCATCTACCTTTAATGAATATGTGAGAAAACAGATATTCTCTTATTCTGCTAGCAGTGGGTAAGGACAGTCATAGGCTTTCTAAAGGACACAATGACAATAGGAATCCAAAGCTTCAAGCATGCACGCCTCCTGACTCAAAGAGAATTTCCAAAGACTTTTCCTAAGGACATAGTTGATGATTTGGCTAAAAGAAATGTTTTTTTCAGAGTATTGTTTTATAATAAAAAAATCCTCCAAACCTGGAAATAACCTACATGTCCTATAACAGGAAGTGGTTACTATTTATAATAGATCTGTATCATAAACTACCAGATGACTATTACGAATAATGTAGAAATATATTCATTGCCATCGAAAGTCATCTAAGATATAAAATTTAATTTGGGGGGGGGTGGGAAAGGATGCAAAATTGTGTATTATTACAAAATTATGTGCCTACAAATGTAGGTCATATTCATGATGCTAATAACTAGGTATAGGGATATTAATCTTTCAACAGGACCATTATTATTTGTATAATAAGATTTTTTACGAAGGTGAAATATTTACAACATGAAGGTCATTCTATTCTCTTTTAAATAAAGATAGTTTAAGTACTTTACAGTAGGAGCAAATTTTTTTACTTTTATTTAAATATATTTTATTGATTTCAGAGAGGGAGAGAAAGAAATATCAATGATACGAGAGAATCATTGGCCTCCTGCATGCCCCCCCTACTGGGGATTGAGCCTGCAACCCGGGCATGTGCCCTTGACCCTTCATTCTGAATCGAACCCCGGACCCTTCATTCTGCAGGCTGACGCTCTATCCACTGAGACAAACCAGCGAGGGCAGCAAATAGTTTTAGATGCAAGGACCACTACTGACCTTTAAGGATCCTGTCTAGTCAGTACTTCTCTATCAGTGGTAAAGGACTAGTTTTTGTTATTTTTTGAAATTTCGAATTTGTTACAGGCCGACATTTTTATAAACTATGTTGAGGATGAATTAGTAGAAAAATAAAAGGACATGCACAATAAAAGCCTCATTTTTTAAAAATTACTAGATTTGCAAACATAGAGTTGTGTTGCTAAAAAACCGTCCACACTCTTACTCCCAATTTCTGTGCCTATTTAGGTAACAGCTCGCAAACCATGCTTTTGGTGGCACTGCATGGAACGGCGGGGACGCCTTTTCGCAGCGGCCCAATCGTCGTGCCCAATGGACTAGATTCTAATCTAACCTCTGGAGACTCTTCCACAACAGGAGGCAACGTTCTCCAACCAATAGTAATATCTGGATCCTCCTCCTATTGTATCTACTAGATTTACTACTTTACAATGTTTTTCTAATGCATATGGACGTGTTCAATAAGGTCTTATGTAATTTTTTTTTAAAGCCACCAGTCATTTTCCCCAAAAGAATCAAAATACAATCTCATATGGTAGGAACCTGACTCCGGAGAATTCATATTTTCCAAATCACGGGGAAACGGTAGTCACTAAGGCATTCCAAGGGGGACGCGCCAGAAATGCAGATTCGCCTGGTTGCAATGGGAAAGGCACATAATTGGTAGTAAGTGTTTAAGTTGCCTATTTGTTCCCGGGATTAAGCAGAAGACAGTGAGACACACGTTGCTGGTTCCCTGGCAACAGGAATAAAGTCCCTGGGGCAAAGGCTGAGCAGCCTGTCACTCTACCTGAGGAATGAACCAATGATGGACTTCTCTGGACTCAGGCCAAAGTAATGAGGATTATAAACATTTTACTTTATGTTAATATTAAAAATAATTTAAGTCCCAAGTAATTCCCTGAAAATATGTAGCCTGATGTCTAGGAATACAGTCTCGTAGTCCAGGAATTTATTATCGAAAGAAGAAAAAAAAAATCAAAGTGCTATGGATCATGAATGGAGGATTTCCAATCAGTATTTATATCGATAAAGGATACGAAAAAACTTTGTTTAATTTTAATCATGTCACAGTAGCTGCTCAATAAAAGTTCAGCTCTTTGCCCTGGCAAGTTGGCTCAGTGGATAGAGCGCCAGCCTGTGGACTGACGGGTCCTGGGTTTGATTCTGGCCAAGGGCACATGCCCAGGCTGTGGGCTCGATCTCCAGTGGGGGGCATTTAGCCAATGAATGATTCTCTCTCATCACTGAAGTTTCTGTCTCTCTTTCCCTCTCCCTCCCTCTCTGAAATCAATAAAAATTTTAAAAAAATTATAAAAAAAGTCCAGCTCTTCAAACTGTCAGAGAATGGTAAAAGTTTAATGCTTTATTGTTTTATCGATTTTCTCATGAAAGCTAAGAATGATAAAACTCGATACCAGCTTGGAGTATTAGAGTCTTCTTTTTCCCCCACCTCATATTAGTGTGTGCTTTTAAGTTGTGTACATATAGAATAGCACACAATGTGCAGCTGGATACATTTTTACATATGTGCACACCCATGTAACTACCACCCACAGCAAGATCCAGAACATCTCCAGGGCCTCCTCCCAGTCAGGACCCCATCCCCCCTCCACCTGCCACAACACCATTGCCACTGATGAATTTGGCCTGGTTTTGAATGTTATGGAACCAGACAGAATGTACTGTTTTATGTCTGGCTTTTCCCCTCCAAACTTATATTTTTGAGACTCGGCCATATTTTTGTGGGCATCACTAGTCACACCATTTATGACTGAGTGATATGCCAATGCATGAGTATACTTCATATTTGTGTATCTGTTCTTGTGTTGATGGACATCTTGGGTTGCTTTCAGTTATCTTTTATGGATAAAGCTCCCATGTATGAGCATTTTGCTCAAGTCTTGGAGTGGGCATAAACACTCATTTCTAGAGGGTAAATGACTAGAACAGACGGCTAAGTCTAGACATGGGTTTAACTCTAGTAGGTCCAGTCAGTTTTCTAAAGTGATTGTATAATTTGAGAGTTCTCATATAGTTTTTTAAAATATATTTTATTGATTTTTTATAGAAAGAGAGAGCGATAGAGAGTTAGAAAAATCGATGAGAGAGAAACATTGATTAGTTGCCTCCTGCACACTCCCAACTGGGGATGTGCCCACAACCAAGGTACATGCCCTTGACCGGAATCAAACCTGGGACCCTTGAGTCCGCAGGCCGACGCTCTATCCACTGAGCCAAACTGGCTAGGGCTCATATAAAGTTTTTAAATTAAAAAAACTCTTCAGCTCTAGCCGGTTTGGCTCAGAGGGTAGAGCATTGGCCTGTGTACTGAAGGGTCCCAGGTTTGATTCCGGTCCAGGGCAAATGCCCGGGTTGCGGGCTCCATCCTCAGTAGGGGGTGTACAGGAAGCAGTCAATCAATGATTCTCTTTCATCATTGATGCTTCTATCTCTCTCTCAAATCAATAAAAATATATTAAATTTTTTTTAAAAAAGTTCTTCAGTTGAAACACAAGAGCTTTAAGACTG
Organism: Murina feae; assembly: GCA_004026665.1. Classification (NCBI taxonomy): domain Eukaryota; kingdom Metazoa; phylum Chordata; class Mammalia; order Chiroptera; family Vespertilionidae; genus Murina; species Murina feae. The sequence goes on along the minus strand of PVJC01008365.1, from coordinate 346 downwards.
ATTTTTCATCTTTTAAAGCAGAGTGCTCACACCTCAGGGATAACCTGAGAGTTTGGGGGTTGTTAGAACAAAACAGCACAGTTGCTACTTTGGTTTCTTATACTTTTACCTAGAAAGTAAGTTTTACTACTATTTAATTCATAAATTGACATGACACTAGAGTCTTTATTCAGGTGGTTTATATTTATTCACTTAGGGCGTACTGTGATTTACTGCCATTTGTGTGTGCCTGGTTGACCAGAATTATGGAATATCTACCTCTACTGAACTCTCACCAAATGAACGAGTGGCTAAAATATAATACTAATAATTATAATATTTATAATAATTATTATAATACTAATAA
>PVJC01008364.1:0-48729 GCA_004026665.1 Murina feae | reverse complement strand
GGGGGATGTGGGGAGAGAGGTCAGAGTAGGTGGCTCTGATAAGGATGAAACAAAATAAATGTGTTTTCAAAGTCTCCCCCTGGCCCAGCAGGATTCTGCAAAACTGTAATCCTATTTCATAAATAGATGGAATTGCCTTTTTTTAACCCATTAGCGATGCAAAGCCAGCTGCTCCCTCTCTCGCTCACTCTCGCTCTCTTTCTCTGTCACTCTCAGTGCAGCTGACGGAACGGGGAGGAGCGCCGCCCGCTCGCCCTGACCCGGCGGCAGTAAGGGAGGCTCATCCCAGGGCCTGTTCTGTTCGCCTCTGAGGCTGGACCAGTCGGTGCTCAAACCAGCGTCCATTCATTCTCTTCAGAAACAGCCCGGGGACCAGAGGGACAGGAAGCCGGCCCCCCGAACCCTTCCTGAGTCTGTGCTTTCCTCGCCAAGTGCCTGGGCCCGGGGCCTTGGGCAGAGGCTGGGATCACCCAGAATCTCTCTACATCAGAGTCGCACGGAACCGCATCAGAGCACGCGGAGCAGAGCCATCGGGTGGGGGTGGGTGGCCAAGAGGGCGGGGGGAGGACCAGGTGGAGACACTGCAGGACCCGCTCAGAGGGATGGATGGTGGCGGCTCAGAGGGGATGGTGGCGCCTTCGGGTGCTGCCGGAGAGCGAGCACGTCAGGGATGGCAGCGAGGCTGGGCGCCGCCTGGCCTGGCCTGGGCAGTGGCGGCGCTGTCCTCGGTGGTAGGAACGCAAAGGAGTGGACGACCCGACGAGCGGAAGTCGACACCCCTGAGTTCAAAGTCCCTGGGACTCAGGCAAAAGGTGCAGGTCAAGCAAGTCACCTGGGGAGTTTCATGATATTTGAATTACACCTCAATCACGTTCTCTAAAAAAGGAACGAGGAAGGAGCAGAGGGGACGAAACAGGAGTTTACAGCGTGACAAGGAGCCCGCAGTAGCCAGGGGCCTCAGAGAAACAGCCACTAGGGTATCTACCTACTATCTGTCTACTAATCTGTCTATCATCTATCTATCTACTACTCTCTGTCATCTATCTATATATCTATCATCTGTCTACTATCTATCTACCTATCTATCTATATCTATCTATCCATCTATAATCTATCTATCATCTATCTATTTACTGTTATCTATCTATCATCTATCTATTATCTATCTATCTATCTATCTATCTATATCTATTTATCATTTATCTATATACCTATCTATCTACTATCTGTCATCTATCTATATATCTATCATCTATAATCTATCTATCTATCTATCTATCTATCTATCTATCTATCTATCTATCTATCACTTGTCTATCCATCTATCATCTATCTGTCATCTATCATCTATCTATCCATCCATCTATCCATTTATAATCTATCATCTATCTATCTATCTATCCATCTATAATCTATCTATCATCTATCTATCACCTGTCTATCTATCTTTCCATTCATCCATCCTTCCATCTATCCGTCTGTCTATCAACATTTATAGGAATTGGCTCATTGCATTATGGAGAGGAGGCCCATGGGCTGCCATCTGCGTAACCTACAGCTGGACTGAGGAAGTCAGGGGAAACCAGTGTTAAGGACCCAGCGGGAGCCACTGGGCTGGGGGGACACGCTGGGAGGGGTACATCCACTGCACGGCTGGCCAGCTCCTGACTGGGAGGCCTGAGGTGCGAGGCAGCCCCAGCCCCCGAAATCCAATTCACCCGTCGCCAGTGCGCCCAACGGTCCATTTGCTGAATTTATTTGCTGCCGTCAACTCTTCCGTTTCTGTTGACTGGTTCTCATTTTGTCTTCATGATGGTGGCTTAAGGAATTGACCTACAGCCATAAGAGGGTCTCCAGGTTGTCAGGCCAGAGGCTCACGCGGCTGTTCCTGTAATAAGGTTTAGGGACGAACGGGGCCGTGTGAAGGCGGGAACCTCCCGGGCTCCGGAGGATGCCTGTCTGAGACGGCTCGACTGGTTTTCAGCTGCTTTCTTGGAAGTGGAGGTGGCTTGCCCCTTTGGAGGTGGCACTGCCTGTGCCCTGGCACCCTCCCCACTTGTCTGCAATGATGGGAGAGCGTTTCTGGTGGAAGGAAGCAGCACAGGGTCCTCTGGGGGCTGCTGTCAGTGGAGCTGCTGCAACAAAAGAGCGCAGGACAATAGCCCCCTGGCTCCCGCTCCTGCTGCCGACAGCCCCAGCCAGCAAATGCCTGCTAATGGCCTTCTCCCAGTCTCCTTCTAGATAATGATAAATAACGTGTATTTTTAGTTTGGAATTGAATTCCATCTCTCCATTTCTCTGCTATGTTTTAGGTGTTTTTTCCTTCTCCCTTGGGGCCTGAAAACTAGGCATTCGTGCATTTACTGTGTGCATTTCCTCCCTGCCAGAAATTGGCATATGGGCTCATTAATTCCCCCACACTGTTCTCACCCCAAACACCCACCCGCTGGGCTCCTGGAGGAATCCCGCTGACCCGGGCACAGGTGTGTCCCGGAGGCAGGGCACTGTCCTCTCTGCCTGAGATTGCTGGTTCCTACACATAGGTGTGCCCTGTGGTCCCACCCGAGTTTTTCTTTTTTTCTTTTTATTAAATATACTAGAGGCCTGGTGTATAAAATTCAGGCACTTTGGGGGTTCCCTCAGCCCAGCCTGCACCTTCTCGCAGTCTGGGAGCCCTCAGGGGATGTCCAACTGATGGCTTAGGCAGGGAGTGGGTCTAAGCCATCAGTTGGACATCCTTAGTTCTGCCGAGGAGGCAGGAGAGGCTTCCACCACCGCCACTGCACTCGCTAGCCATGAGCCTGGCGTCTGGCTGAGCAATGCTCCCCCTGTGGAAGCACACTGACAACCAGTGGGCAGCTCCTGCATTGAGTGTCTGCCCTCTGGTGGTCAGTGTGCATCATAGCAAATGGTTGTTCTGCCATTTGGTTGATTTGCATATTAGCCTTTTATTATATAGGATATCTTTATTGATTTCAGAGAGGAAGGGAGAGGAAGAGAGAAAGATAGATAGATAGATAGATAGATAGATAGAACATCAATGAGGAGAGAGAATCATTGATTGGCCGCCTCCTGCATGCCCCACACTGGGGATCAAGTCTGCAACCTGGGCATGTGCCCTGACCAGGAATTGAAACATGGAACGTTGACCTCCTGGTTCACAGGTCGACGCTCAACCACTGAGCCACACCAGCCAGGCTCTGCCAGAGTTTTTGACTCAGTGGGTCTGGGATAGGATGCAAGAATTTGCATTTCTAACAGGGGTCCAGGTGACCCCGGTGCTGTGGTCCCAGGGAACACACTTTGAGAACCACTGGCCTATATGCTTGCTCCTGTAAGCGTGGGCCTGGGATCCCCAGCAGCAGCAGCAGCACCTGAGGCTTGTCAGAGATGCCGACTTTTGGGCCTGAACCTGGATCTAATCAAAATTGCCTCTTAGATGGATAATTTGAATGCAGGCGGAGTCGGAACTGAGACGCCCTTTTTGGCCGGGGGGGTTGGTGCCCCTCACCCACACATTGTTTAGGGGTCCACTGTACATTGCAGCTGAGAGGCACTGGCCTAGAGGATTTCTCAAGGCTCCTCTCAGCCTCGGGGCTGTAATTAGAGGCACTCGGGGAGCTTTTAAACTACCCCTAAGCCCCAGGCCGTGCTCCACACCAATTAAGCCAGCGTCTCTGGGGGTGCAGCCCAGGCACCTGTGCTTTTAAAAGCTCCCCAAGCGATTCCGGCAGCCCCATTGGAGGAGCACTGTTCCAGCTGGAGGGCTCAGAGCAGCCGATTGTCTCCCCCAGCACTGACCTTGAAGGCGAAGGGAAAGGTCGTTCTTTCTCCGTGGCTGCTCACCCATCCCCTCTCCTGGTCTGGGAAGAGCTCCGCTTTGCCTGGCCCAGGCCGTCCATCTTGCCGGATGCCTTCTGGAGGATAGCAGTGCATCCTTCTCTCTCCTCTCAGGTCAGCTGACGGATGGAGGGCGGGAGGAGCAGCAGACGCAGCTGGAATTGACCAAACCAGGCTTTGCTTCCTCCCTAGAGCAGCGGTTCTCAACCTGTGGGTCGCGACCCCTTTAGCGGCCGAATGACCCTCTCACAGGGGTCGCCTAAGACCACCCTGCCTATCAGATATATTTACATGACGACTCATAACAGTAGCAACATGACAGGGATGAAGTAGCAACGGAAATAATGTTATGGTGGGGTCACCGCATGAGGAGCTGTATTTAAAGGGCCAGAAGGTGGAGAACCACGGCCTGCAGCAATGCCCACTAGGACCCACGTTCCACACTCCTGATTTCCACTTACGGAGAGCTAACTGCTAGGTGGGGAGAGAAAGAGGAAATCAAGGAGATGAGCAAGGGGAGTGTTCTTCATAAGGATGGTGCATCCATCCATCCATCCATCCATCTACTAATCAACACTCCTCATCAAACATCTGCTCCCCACCAGGCTGGGACCTGGCTAGACCTTTCCTGGCACAGACAAGCTCACCCCAAGGGATGGGATGGCACGTGGCACCAGGCCACCCTGGTGGCACGGAGCTTGCTGGCAAAGGAGGTCTCACCGGCTCCATACACTTGAGATGTCGCCGGCGATGCCTCAGGGCACCTGGTTAGAAGAAAGAAAACGAAGGCCCCCTGGCCTTCCTGCCTTCGGTGGCTCAGGGGAGCCGAGGGGACCTTGCCCGCAGCCTCTGACTGAGGCAAGAACCCCAGGCTGCTGGCTCACTCAGGACCCGGTCTTCTGAAAAGAGACGGAAGCCCGGATCCTGGACCTCAACTGCCCCAGCCCAGGCAGGAGGCACCCACTGGGGCATGTGCCCAGGGGGCAGACACTCAGAGGACATCTTGTAAAGAGTCTGCCGATTCACGAGGAGCTCAGGTGGGGGAGGCGGAACAAGCAGCCATAACTGTACTTCATGAGCTGGTGCTCCTGACGGGGGCTCCCACCTGCCTGCTGGCCACCTGTCCCCACCGCCTCGCCTTTCTCTTCACACCCCCACCCCACCCCACCCCACCTTTCCTGCCAGACTGGCCCAGGGTATTCCTGCTGCTCATTGGAGCCAGGGACTCAGGAGGGGGAGCTGCCCCTGGCCTCGACGGCGGAGGGCCTTCCTTCTGCAGCCTGGTTTGGAGAGGGAGTTGGCAGCTTCAGGCTCCCCGGGGCCCAGGCGCATCGTGCCCTGTGCAAGGCGAAAGGGCACCAGCAGGAAAAGCCTTGGCTCCTGGGTCCCTGAGGAATGACCCGAGGGTTTTGGGGGATGACCCCTCCGTCCTCCCCATCTTGTCCCCAGCATAGGACAAGGGCTGCAGCCTTCTTCGGCCACGCTCGGATTAAGCTGTGTGTGGGGCAGTGTTGTCGCTCCGTGTCGCTGTGCAAGTGGGAGCCGGGGCTGTGAGAGCAGGTTGGGTGTGCACGCGAGGGTCGGGACACCTGCACACTGCCGTGCCCGAGGACATGGGTCCGAGTGGAATTACCTGTGGGGACAGGGGCATGTGGGTCCTCAGCGGAGGAGAACTCACCTCTGGGAGTAGAAACAGGCTGAAATCCTAGGGGAGGGGATGGATTTTGCAGCCAGAGCTGGTCTTCAGTCCTTAGGCGTGGAACCGTGTCACCCCCACGACGACTTCCCCGGGAAGAAACTGAAGGCCCGGGAGAGGCTGCCATCGGCTCAGGGGGGTTTGGCGAAGGGCCCAGGTGACTCGATAGCCCTGCCCGTGTCCCGGTCCCTGTGGGTGCTCCAGCACAGGCCCCGTGCATCTCTCAGGGCCACCCCGACCGGAGCCAGCGCAGAAGGAGGCGCTGCTGACTTTCGGTGACCTTGACTCCTCGCTCTTCCCACTCGGATGGAGCAGCGTCGCTGGGCTCCGTCCGTCTTCTCCGCTCCAGAGCCAGCCTGCAAATGACCTGCTCCATCCCCGGCCGCCATCGGGGGCTGACAGGCCGAGGAGTGATGTGTTCTGAGCCCACTTTTCACCGCAGCTCGGAATGGAGTGATGTACCCCCTCCCCCATCCCATCCCTCACTGTCCCAGGGACCATGGACACCCCGCCCCCAGCTCCCGCCAGCACTGCCCGGCTGCCAGCGGAGCCTGTGCTGCCTGGATGGATTGACTTGTTGGGGAGAGTATTTATTTTAAGAGGCATTTTCACCTCCGGTTTTGATGTGCTTGGCTTATTACCCATAAATATCAACTAACAGAAAGGGGGTGGCGGGGGAGAAGTGGGCGTTTTGGAGGGAGACCAAGAGCTGACGTATCCGCAGGGGACACAAGGAGATGGTTCTTGTAAGTGGCCCCTGCAGTGCACTCCGAAGGCATTCTGAAGCCCTACTGTGCGCTGGCACCGAGTGGGCCTGGGCTGCACCAGGGCATCGCGCAGACGATGCCTGTGAGAATGTGGGACTCGCTGGGCAGACGGGATCTGAGGAGCAGATGAGGGGTGCAGAGGGGGTGTGATGAAGGACGGTGTTTGCGGGGGCTTCATGAAGAGGCGACTTTAGAGAGGGGCTTGTGAGTCGACAAGGCGAAGGGCGATGAGGAGATGGCTGAAGGGCTCACAGCTCACGTGGCCGTCTCAGGATTCAAGGGCAGCCAGTGTGGCCCGGGCACTAAACCCGTCCTTTTCCATCACAGGAGGCACTCCCGAGTGTGGTGCGGGTTCGAGGAGATCGTCTGCTTCCCTCTCTCCCCTTTCCTTCCCCGAGAATGGAAATTCCCTCCGGAGGCTTGGCAATGGACAGATTCTTACCCACACTGGGCCGGTGAGGCTTACGTGACCCGTCTGCAGGGGCGGGGAGGGTAGTGAGGGGTCCCCAAGACCTTCCCAGCAGGATGAGGCTCCAGCCAGGCAGCTCCCAGGTGCCACGTGGAGCCCAGGGTGCTCTCAGAAAGGCTGTGAAGCCAACGCATGAGTCAGGACTCATTTGTTTGCAAGGCTAGAAACCTGACGTCACCAGCTTAAGCAAACGGGGACTGTGCTGGTCCAGGGGACAGCAGTGGGAGCCTGGTCGCAGGGAACTGGCTGAGGAATCAGAGCATCAAGCCCCTGGCAGGTGTGGCTGCCCCAGCTCTCTGCGTCCCTTTCCGAGTATAAAGTTGGACATCCTCTTGCCCTGGCCAGGTAGCTTGGCTGGACGGAGCATCGTCCCGCTACGCCAAGGTGGTGGGTCCCCTTCCCAGCCAGGGCACATACAAGAAGCAACCAGCGAATGCATGAGTCAGTGGAACAACAAATAGGTCTCTCTCTCTGTCTCTCGAATCAATCAATCTACTCTAATAAAAGAGTAATAAAAGAGTAATATGCAAATTAACCATCACTTCAAGACACCTAAACCACACCCGCCAGTCAAGCCACGCCCAACCAGTCAGAGCGGCTGTATGCAAATTAACCCAGCCAAGATGGAGGTCAGCAGCCATGGAGCTAGAGCAAACAGGAGGCTTCTGTTGCAACTGCCTGCCTAGGTCGGCTGGGTCTCTGCTCAAAGCAACAATGTTTCAATTATAGAAGCCATGGAGCTGAAGCAAACAGGAGGCTTCATTGCCTGACTAGGTCTCAGCTCAAGGCAACAACGTTTCAATTATAGAAGATAAATAAACCCCAGAAACCAGCTTGCAGCCAGCCTCCTTGGGACGTTGGGTCAATGGGAGCTGTGGGTAGCCTGAAAACGGCTTTCAGCCCCTCACCCAGACTGGACAGGCACCCCAGTAGGGACCCAAACCCTGAAGGAGCTGTGGGCAGCCTGAAAATGGCCCTCAGCTCCTCACCCAGGCTGGCCACACCCCCATGGGGTGAGGGTCTCCACTGGGGGGGTTGGCCAGCCTGCAAACAGCCATCAACCCCTCACTCAGGCTGGCTGGGCATACCAGCAGGTGGACATCCCCTGAGGGGTCCCAGACTGTGAGAGGGCACAGGCCGGGTTGAGGGACCCCCCGAGTGCACAAATTTTTGTGCACCGGGCCCCTAGTAGAAATATAAAAAATAAAGCTGGACACCATGAGCAGTGAGGTGTAGTCAAAACTCAAGCCCCGCCCTCGTCATTCTAGCAGAGAGAGTGGAATAGCCTGGCTCGGATAAAGGAGTCGTAAGTGCATCCAAAAAAAGGGCTGCTGACACCCAGGCCTCACAGAGGTGGCAGTGGCAGGAGCAGCCACCATCCCTAGTGCCAGGGAACAAGGCAAGGGGGCGAGGCTGTCAGAATTGAGGTGTTTGGAGGTGAGGCCTATGGAGCCGGGACTCAGAGCTCCGTCGGGGGGGCCAACGCCGGCTGTGATTGCTGGTCTCTCTAAGAGGTGCGGGTGCAGAGGAAGAAAACTTCAAACTGGAGCCCACAATCCAAGAAGGAACCAGCTCTCATCCAGGATCAAGAACCGGTTCCACTAGTGCCCCCTGCTGGCAGCGGCTAACTGGGCACAACGGGCAAAGCAGAAACATGGTCAAGGCTTCTGGGCCCCACGTCCCACAGCCCAGCAGGACCAGGCAGGTTTGGAGCTGAGTGACACCCAGCTCCCTAAGGACCAGCCAGACAGTCCTTGGCTTGAATCTTTGCTGAGGCCCTTTAGCTGTGGTGGGGGGACTCAGTCCCTGCCCAGCCTCCAGCCTTGGGGCTGACACGGTGGCACCGTACCTGCTCCTGGCTTCCCGGTGCTGAGACTCGTGAGGTCAAGGCTGCAGGCCGAGCACAGGTGTCTACACGGCACACTGACAGGAGGAAATGTGCACCACAAGCCACTGATGTCGGCGTGCAGAAGGGAGATCAGGGTGGGGGGCTTCCACCCAGAGGGGCTTCCCAGAACCCCCACCCCCCAAAAGCAGCCATCACCTCTGGGCATTTTGGCTCAGACCAAGGATGCAGGGGCAATGCTTTTACATACTGGTGTGTGACCTTGAGCAAGAGAACGACCTTCTCCAAGTCTCGATTTCCTCCCTGAGGGCTGTCGGGGGATCAGGGAAAGCATGTATGGAACACAGCCGGGCACACAGTAGACACACGGTAAGCTGTGGGAACTGCTTATTCATAAGAAGGGGCAGCAGAGTCTGCCCTTGTCCTGGAGGCCTGTGGGGGCCTCACCTGATGAGGGCGGAGGCCCCGGGAGCAGCAGCAGAGGAGAGAGAGAGGGCACCTTGGTACCGGGGGCTCCAGGGCCCTCCCCAGGCATAAGCCCAGCCTAGGGAGGCCGTGGGGGTTCCACCGAGCCCACAGGGGCAAGGCAGTGCCACCCTGATGGGGCGCTCGGAGCCCCAGGGCCAAAGGCAACTGCCTGCCCAGGGGCAGCCTTCCAGCCTGCGGCGCCCAGGGCGGGTGTGCAAATGCCGGAACCGCCGGCATCATTTCCAGTCCCGGCGGCAGGGAAGTTTGGATGAGAGCGAGTGGGTGTAAAGAATGTCAAGCAAGATTCGATTACAATTTTTATTTTGGAAAAACCTTCATCAAAACATGTATATCTAATTAGGACAATTAGAGCACAGGAACAAAAAACTGATTAAAAATCAGACGCTCCATAAATTACGTGCGCTCCTCCAGCTGGGCGCCTCTCGGGCTGCGGAGCCCCAGGGCCAATCAATGAGCCGGGCTCGGGAGCAGGGGTGGGAGGCAGCGGCTCCCAGGACAGGGCGGAGGGGTGGGTGTGGAGGGCAGGCTGTGGGGTCCCGGTCTGTCACCCTGGGGCATGCGGGCAGCTGGGCCTGCTCAAGAGCAGGGTCCTGGTGAGCGGTGGATGTGCCTGTACAGGGGCATGTGTGTGTGTGTGTGTGTGTGTGTGTGTGTTTGCACTATCCTGGGCCTGAGCAGATCATGTACCTGTACACGTGTAAGTCAGCATACGAACATCTGTGAAAACAGATGCCACTGCCTGGGCATAAACAAAATGCATGGCAGCGTCCAGAGTCTGTGCCAGAGGCTGGAGCTGTGCAGAGGGAGAGTGGCCGGGGGCATGCCCTCCGGGCCTGGCACGGCTGATGTGCGACTCGTGCAGGGGTGGTGGTGGGGGGTGAGCCCAGGTATGTCAGCAAGCAGGCCAAGCTCCCATGGTCACAAGGCAAAGCCGCCCCCGAAGGACTCCCATCCCCTGGGACCTGCGAAGATGCCCCCTTCCATGGCATAAGGGCGTCTGCAGAAGTGACTGGGGAAGGACCTCGAGGTGGGAGCTTATGCTGGTTCCCTGGGAGGCCCAGTGTCATCACAGGGTCCTTAAAAGAGGGAGAGGTGTGTCAACAGGGAGAGCTGCTGCGCCACTGGCTTTGAAGGGGGAGGGGAGGGGCCCAGAGCCAAGGAATGGGCGCGACCTCTGGGAGCTGGAGAAGCAAAGCCAAAAGATCTCCTGACACCCTGCTGGGGGGACACCCCCTCTGACATCCGATTAGCCCAGTGGGACCACGTGGGACTCCGCTCCGTGAAACTGCAAGATTAAACATGTGCTGTTTTAAGCCGCTACCGTTGTGGTCCTCTGTCACAGCAGCCCTAGCAGTGGATGCTGTCTTGCCGTTTTATAGGAGAAAGAACTAGGGCTCAGATGTATGAGGTGGTTTCCTCAAGCTCATCCAGCCGGGCAGTGGCAGAGCCGCGATGGGAGGCAGGCTCCCCCGGACGCTAAGCTGGACTCTCCCACCGGCCTGCTCTGCAGGAGGCTGTCCTCATGGCCAGTGTGAGAGCCACCCCAGAAGGATGCTCTCTCTCCCAGGGGTTGAGGGTGTTGGGGGGTGGGAAAGAGGCTTGATAGGAGCCACTCCCACCTTTTCGCAGGTGAGGCCCTCAGAGAGCTTTGCCCGCGTGGCCTGTGGGCGCACTGGAAGGGGATGCTCCCTGGTTGGGAGTCCCTGGCCCTTGTCCTTCCCCAGCCCCCTCAGGACTGTATTCCGTAAAGCGCACGCATCCCAGCACCAACAAATATTGGGGGCAGGGGAGGTTCAGGGAGGGCGGTGTGCTAATGGAAAAATAAGATGAACACGACTCACCCTCAGTCGCACACTAACTAAGCCATGGGCTACTGTTCTAGCCTGAACATTCTTTGGGAAAAATACAAACTAATTTTCCGGCTTGGCATGTAAGCAGATTACCTCTCTTATTTTTTTCCATTATTTGCCAGAAAACTCAAAATTCCCTCCACTGATCTGTCCAAGAACCCCAGGGACTTACACTGTACTAAAGGGCTACCGCCCTGTTCCCTTAGCTGAGCATCCACACAACTGTGTTCTCATCTGTCCACGACCGCCATTCTCCCCACTACCAGATGGTGTCGCTGTTGGCTACTGTCTGGTGCAGCTCAATGAAAGTTATTAACTGCAGGTCCTTCATGGACTCAGCCTCAGCCCAGGCTGAGGCAGTGTCCTCCCAGGGCACCCGGGTGACAGCTCCCTGTAGTCCAGACCCCCATGCTCAGCCAGTAATTTCCAATATGCAAACAAGCTGCTAGGAGGATGATATGGGGAGCATCCAACAGTGGCTTCCAGAACCTTCTAGTAAAATCTCTTCTCTGCGGGGATCCGTGGGCCAAGGCGCTGAGCTGGGCTGCAGGGCTGGACTCGCCTTCACAGGGGGATGTCATAAAGTAAAGGATACTTTCGCTTAGTGTGAGGCCGTGTGGCTCGCCATGCTCTACCCAGAGCTGGACCCAATGTTGTCAGCTCTCCCTGCCTCCCTCCTCCTCAAACCTCTGCTTGGACTTGTTCTCTGGACTGGCTCTTCCACCACATGGGCAAAGCAGCCACTAGCCCTGGAGAGATGGGGTCACTTCCGGGGATTGCCTCAGTGGGCATGTCACTCACCCTGCTTTAGCTGATTAAACATGTGCACTATCCCAGAACCTTCCCAGGCACCTAACCCCAGGACATCCTGGTGTGTGCATGTGCGTGTGTGCGTGTGTGTGCGTGTGTGTTGCAGAGGTGGGAGCCAGGGGTTTGGATCCTCCATCTTAACTGACAAGGGAGAGGTAGGGTGAGAGGTAGGGCTGCCTCTGTCTGGTGTCTGTGGCACCCTGATTATTATTCTGGGCTCAGACAGAGGCAGCTGTGGGTGTGTGTGTGTGTGTGTGTGTGTGTGTGTGTGTGTGTGTATGGGGATGGGGGGAGGGCTGACAGGCAGTGACAGGTAACACAGGCTGCTGGAGTTGGAAGCCGCCCAGATGCCAGCAGGGGAGAGAGAACAGGGCCCGGAGGAGAGCGAACCAGCCAGGGAGGGGGCCGTGCCACCGTCCTGCCCCAGCTCTGCGCCTTCTATCACGCCTGCTCAGCCCCGTCTCTGCACCTCTGAGGCCCCCGCCAGCCCATGATGCCCCTCCCAGACCTTCCTCTCCAGCCCTTTCCTGGATCAAACTTGGATCAAACTTCTCTTCTGACACAAGCAAGCTGTGTGAACTGGGGCCCGTCACTAGACTGTCCGATTCCTACCTGTAAAGGGAGAGGGGGACCCAGATGGTGGCCCCTGCTGAGCCCTGGACCCTCTCTCCTGGGGATTTGTGTTTTTCTAGGTGCTCCTTGGGTTCAGCTGTGCCCCCTCACCTGGCCGGAGGGAGAGACCCACTCATGGGGCATGGCCTCAGGTGCTAAGGTCCACCTCCCCGTGCACGCAGGGCTCAAGCCAGGCCTGGGGCGGTCAGAACCAGGGAAGTTTCCCTGAAGGCTCTCTCCTCACAAGGCTGGGGGGACTGAGATCTGGGCGGAGACCCCCAGTCCCTTCCCCAGGAGGCTGCCTCTCTCCTGTGGGGCGCAGACAGCTGTCACTGTGGGACAGACCAGGCATTTGGAAGAGGGTGTGGGGAGCGCGGAGGGGGTGGGGGTGGGAGGGATCAGAGCTGAGCTGAGACCTTGTTTTGGGTTTGAAATGCCCAAGCTGTTAATCTGAGAATAATCAATGCTCATTTGCACATAACTGGTTGCTGGAGCCCGTTATCTATTTCCTGTCAAGGTGCTCAGAAGTCCCTAGCTCCTCTTCACTGCTGCCCAGCCGGCCTCCCCTGCCCGCCCAAAGGTGCTGCAGCGGCTCGGCTCAGCTCAGCCTGGTAGACAGCAGGTCGGCTGCCCACCCTCCCCGTCCCGCCCAGCCCCAGTGCCTGCTGGGCTGCAGGAAAGCCCTGGACGCAGGAGAGGAGGAAGGAGGAAGGAGGGCCAGGGGGCTGGTCCACGGAGCCGAGGAGGCGGAGAATCCAGCAGAGGTGCAAATTACCCAAACCGGTGATTAACATCTCTCCCAAATCTGCATGAATATTAAAGCACAACCCGCCCCGTCCCCACACAATGAATTCTGCATGAATCTTAAGATAAATCGTTTGGATAACTTAGCAGCAGCTGTACTCCCCTGCTGCCAGCCGCCTCCCCAAATCATTTCAAGGCGGGTAAGGGGAGCAGGAGGAGAGGGTGCTGAGGGCCGGGAGGGCGGGATGGAGCAGAAGAGGGGCTAGTCAGTGGAATATCACCAAGGGAAGCCACCCAGGCACACCCAGGAACCTGCTCTCAGGCAGGAGGAGGGGTAAATACCAGGGTTAGGAAGGCTGAGGGTGAGGCGTGGGGACCAGCTGTCTAGGGGCTGGAGGGGCATGTGGTGGGGCCACCATGGATCTGGCTGAGGACGTCTCTCTTGTGTTCTGGGAGGCTAGCTTGGTTCTTTCCTACGAAGGAAACCAGCTCACTGAGCCCTCATTCCCCGTCCTCTTAGAGGGTGCTGGTTCTCAGGGCAGTGATTGTGCCCTAGAAACCCGAGCATGCGCCCTCCCTGGGAATCGAACCATGACCTCCTGGCTCATAGGTGGATGCTCAACCACTGAGCCACACTGGCTGGGCATGCGCAGGTATTTTTGATTATTATGATGGGGCGAGAAAGTGCTACTGGCATCTAGTCGTGGAGTCCACAGATGCTGCAAAATATCCTACACACACAGGTGACATCCCGCATCAACAGAGAAGGATCTGGGCCAAAATGTTGATGATGTGCTGAGGCTGAGAAGCCTGCTCGAGGGGAGTGTACCTCACCTTGGGGGCTCTGCTCCCCCACAGAGGCATCAGTCTGGCCTCCAACCTACCCATGGGCTAGAGACGAGTCCCCAGGGAGCTGGGTGGGTTAGGAGTCGGGCTTGGAGTTTCAGAGCGTGGCCACATCGTGATCATGACCACCATGGTACCAGGCAGGCTCCCGGCAGCAAGCAGATGCACCCGCTAAGGTCCTAGCAAAGGCCAATTATGAGGCCATTCACAGACGTGAGAGCAGAGTTAAGGGAACAACAGGGGCCTGCAAGAGTGGGCAGCCATTCCTACCAGAGGCCCCAAGGGGTGAGCGAAAGGGATGCTGCCCCTGGAACCCTCGGGGCCTGGGGCCATGGAAGGGGTGATACTAGAATAATAGTAGGTGGGGCCAAACCCAACCAGCCTGTAGAAGTCACCCTTGTGAGGTGCAGAGGGGAGAAGAGCAGGGGTGGGGGTGGGGGTGGTGAAGGTGGGGAGAGTATCACCAAGGGAGGTCACCTGGGGGCACCCCGAAACCTGCTCCCAGGAGCTCAACCCACAGAACAGTGGTTAAAGCAACCCCATGGGACACACATCACGAGTGTGAGAGGGTCAGTACCAAATGCCCTCTGGAAGCTTCTAGGCCCTTTTCCAGTGGCAGAGCCAGAGTTCACCTGTTAGGGTTCACTGGGTCGGGGGAGCTAGGAGAGCTTCAGAATGCCGGTGGCCTGCTGGGGTTCGATTTACAGAAATGCAGTCCCAGCACTGGTTTGCAGGGCGTTCGCTGTCTAGAAGGAGTTCCCCGAAATAGACTGTAGGAAGTGAGAGCAGCCTGGGGCGGCCGGAGGTGGGATTGGTTCCAGGGAAGACGGGTTGGAGCCCATGGGACTTGCCGAAGATTGGATGTGGGGACGAGGGAAAGAGGACTCGGGAGTGACCCTCTGGGCTCTGGGCCTGGCAACCGGGCGGACAGTGATGGTGCCTCCGGATCTGGGAAAGGCTGGGAAGGGGGTTGGGAGTCAGGTTCTGTCGGTGGAGAATGCCACCTCTGGGGCCTGCGGGCAGTGTCCCTAGGCTGTGGCCAGCTCCTTCCCTGGTCCAATGGTTCCTGGGGTGGTGGTGGTGGTGGTGGTGGTGGTGGTGGCATTTGCAGAGCTATTGGGGTACCCGAGGAAGGGGTCTGGCCCAGAGAGTGTGAATGTCCCCCAAGCATCCCCCGCCCTCCCACCAGGCAAGCAGACCAGAGGGGCCACTTCCTGTTTCTGGTCTTAAGCAACAGTCTAATGAGAAATAGACAAACAGGAGCAAGCGCTTCCCAGCTCAGCGGGGTGGTGGGAGCAAATTAAAATCCCATCATAAAGGCGCCGTGGTGGCTGCTGGCAGGTTGTGGGTGATCGTTTGCAGCCAGGCGCACATGCCGAACCCTTCCTCGCTGTGACTCAGGCTGTGCGGGTGGGCGGGGGGTGGGTGGGGGGAAGAATTCCAAAGTCAAGCCAATCTGACCCACCACACGCCACCTCCAGCTGGTGACCTTGGGCAAGTGATGGAACCTCTCTTAGTTTGCTTCTCAACTCCCCTGTGCTGAGAGCCCTCGCCCTCCGGACCTCCCTCCACCCTCTGCACCTGCTCTGCGCAGGAGGCCGGCCTGAGGGAGGCCGGGAGGCCCTGAGGCCCAGGCCCTGCAGCATCCGGTGTGCTGGGGTGTGGTGCTTGGGCTCAGGGCTGCAGGGTTTCTTTCCAGGAGAATGAAAGTGCCCTAAAATGGATTGTGGTGGTGGCTACACAACACGGTGTAACCACTAAATGCCATTGGCATGTCCACTGAAAGTGGGTGCATTATCCTATATAATAAAAGGGTAATATGCAAATTGACCCTTACAGCAGAACCACTGGGTATGACTGGTCACTATGGCACACATTGACCAGCAGGGGGCAGACGCTTAATGCAGGAGCTGCCCCCTGGTGGTCAGTGTGCTCCCACAGGGGGAGCTCTGCTCAGCCACAGGCCAGGCTGACAGTTACCTGCACAGCAGTAGTGGTTGGTAGACTCTCCCACCTCCTCAGCAGCACTGAAGATGTCTGATTGCAGCTTAGGCCTGCTCCCTGCTGGCAAGTGGACATCCCCCAAGGGCTCCCGGGCTGTCAGAGAGATGTCTGACTGCCAGCTTAGACCTGATGCCTTGGAAAGCAGGCCTAAGCCACCAGGTGGACATCCCCCGAGGGGTTCCAGACTGGGAAAGGACACAGGCCAGGCCAGGCTGAGGGACCGCCCCCCCGCCCCCCAGTGCACAAATTTTTGTGTACTGGGACTCTAATATCTCAATAAAGCTGTGACTCTTATCTCAATAAAGCTGTGAAAGAGAAAGTGCCTAGGGGATGCGCCCCTCTTCCCCAAGGTCCCGCAGAGGCAGGACCAGAAATGGCGTGTTTTGCTTCTCGGCCCTGAGCTGTTGCACACAGCCAAGGGGCGGCATCTGTCTCCCCTGAGCGTGGCACCTGGGCCCAGTGTCCCTGGGCCATTGTGGCACCCGCGGGAGGCGACGAGTGCGGGGTTTGGAGGCCTGGCTGTGCCATCTCCCTGCTCCCTCCATCTTGCTCATGCTGAGGATGCTCCCCGCCTGCTCCCGCCTCAGACTTTCTTTGATCCCCAGCCCTCTGTGCTCCCCCTGCACTGGTTCCTCCAGCACCTCCTTGTTGTGTGCCGGCTTCATCTCCCTCCCCCGCTTCCCTCGCCCCCTGCAAATCGTAAACCTCCAGGGGCCGACTCCATTTCCAATCCCTCAGATGTCAGGGGAATTGAAAGCATAGCAAATATTTCCGAGATCCAAATTACATAGACCCCGAAGGCAGAACTTCTAGTGTAATCCAGGTTATGAATTGTAAATCAGACGCCATGCAAAGTACTTGCAAAAATTCAATAAAGCTGTTGCTCCCAGCACAGCAGAGCCCTACCTACAGAGGCAGCTGGGGAGAAAGAGAAGGAAAGGGCGGGTGGGCAGGGTGGGGCTGGCCCTGGCTCAGCCAAGGCTGCCCATTCTCCTGGCATAGGGGTCAAGAGGGCTCTGTGGGTGACATGCCCTCCAACGTCCAATCCAGCCTTGCAAACAAGCACATGGCTTACCCGACTGTCTGAGCTAGGGGGGCCGTGCAAGTGAAGGGGGCTTCTAGACCAGGCGCTAACATAGATTGTCAGGCTGCCTACATCTGCAAATTGCTATCCAAGTGCTTTTGCAGGACCATAGGGGGCGACAGTCACCAAGACGCATACAGTGTGTGTTGGGGGGGCGGGCGGGGGGAGGCCCTGCCTGCTGTAAAATTGTGTTCATCTCTGTGTTAGTGGGAAAGAAGTTGGGGAACTCCTCGTGCACCCACTGAGGTAGCCGCCCCTTAGAATGAGGGAGGGAACACCGCTGGGTCACCCAGAGTTTTTACTTGGGCAGGAGGTTGAAGAGCAAGTGTCCCCACGGCATGGAAGAGGATGGCATGAAGGCATGTATGTTTCCAGGATGGGCAACTCCAAGAGAAGGGAGAGGGGGGAAGCCGAGGACAGGGCTCCCTCTGACCCGGGGCTGCGCATGCACAGAGACACAATGATGTTCTGTCACGCCTGACTAGGGGGCGGGGGCACATTTCATGAAGTTACAGCTCCGGGGCGCCAAGAAGGTTAATAGTCACAGCCACTCAAGACCCGGAAGGAAGGAAGGACCTGGTGGAGACTGGGTGTTGAAGGAGGTGGAAGAGCAACCTCCTACCCCTCGGGCACAGTGGACCCAGGTGGTCAACCATTGGGTCATCTCCACGGATCTGCCAGGCACTGTGCCACCAGGCATAGCAGCATAGGATGAGGTCCTTCCTCCAGCAGGTCTGCTGGTGACAGGTTGAGTCCTTCATCCCTGCCTCCTGATGTTTAGAAGACCCGCATGCTGGCACACACTGGGTCGGCCTCAGGGACGGAGCAGTGAGCCCTCGGCCGCAGCAGGACGATGGGACTTGGGGTAAAGAAACCTGAACTGCCTCTGCTGGGAGGGGGCCTGCCAACCTGGGTGAGGAGCCTCCAGCGTTCCCGGCTTATTCATAGTCATGAGGAGGAGGAGGTGGAAAACCTCCTGCTCAGGTGCTCAGGGCTCTGCCAGGCGATTAAAATGCAGCTCCGCACACGGCCCGTAACGAGGACACGTTCATATCGAGGGCAGCTCTGGCTCTGGGCTGCATCCTGTTGGACCAGCCTCGTCAGCAAGACCTGGCAAGGAAGAGCTTGGGGCAGCCCATTTCCTGTTGGAAGATCTCTCTCTCTCCCCTTCCTTCCTTCCTCCCTCCCCCATGCACCCCTGAGGAACATGAAGAAAGCACCGTGTAATGGGTCGCACCAGAGCCTGTTCTAAAAATCCAGGGCATGTGAGACTCAGCTCTTCACTGCCCAGGGGCCTGTGGCCAGTGTGGCCCCTCATGCTCCCCACCTCCTGGCACTCATGCCCTTGTATAACCCCACCGCCCCCCTTGAGTGTGGGCTTAGCCTAGTGACTCCCTCCTGTGTACTCCAGGAGAGTACACAAAAGTGTATGGTGCATGTCACTTCCGCCATCAGGCTTCATAAACCGCAATCTGTCCTTCCAGCAGGTTCCACTGCCTCCTTGGGTCGTGTGCTTTTATGGAGCAAACTGCCACGATGGAGAGGCTCACACAGCAAGGAACAGAGGGTGACCTCCAACCAACTGCCAGCTGGGAATGGAGACCCTCAGTCCCACAGCCCGAGAGGAACTCAATCCTGCCGACAACCACCTGAGCATGGACTTGGGTTCTTCCCCGATCGCACCTTCGGATCAAACCCCAGACCCTGGCATCACCCAGACTGTAGCCCTGAGATGGAGGACCGGCTGAGCCTGCTAGGACTCCTGAGAATAACTGTGCGCTGTCAGCAGCCAGGATGGGGAGTGATTTGTTACCCAGCGGTAGGTAAATAATATAGCAGATTATTTAACTTTCGGGTTTTCATTTCTCATCTGTAAAACAATTCAAATACCACTACATTTCGGGCCGGCAGAGGGACTCACCGATGAGATGCAGGCGAAAAGTGTTGTGTGGTGTCAGACACCCAGGAAACAGCCGCAGCAGCTTCGTTATGTCGACATCATCCTAAATGGTAAGGACTGTTCTGAACCACCGTGTTTATAATCCCGCACTGGCTGGCTCTTAATGCACATGCATCTATGCAGCTCGCACCCTCTTGCCTGGCCCTGTCCCCACCACCTCTGGGAGAATACCAATGAGCTCAGATACAGCACCTCGGCGACAACATCTGCTCATACTTCTAAAGAGCTTTCCAGTTCACAAAGCTCACTGACATGTGCTCGCTCCACAGGGGAAGCAGGGAGCGGGGCCTTGGAACACATTTTATTGGGGTGGGGAGTAGCTTCAGAAAGGACAGCACCTGTTTCCCTACTTTGGGGCACCCCAGCCCGGTTCCCGGATTTTAAGCAATCACTGGAGGTTAGAAGGAGCCAGAAGGGGGCATTTTCTTTTTTTTAGGTCAAAAGGTTAAAAGTAATCATGTTGAAGTGAAAAAAATTCAGTGGCATTTAGTACATTCACGGTGTTGCACAACCGTCACCTCTATCTCGTTCGAAAACATTTTTCATTCCCTCAAAGGAAGCCCCATACCCATGAGCAGTCCGTCCCCATTCTCTTCCCCTCGGCCCCTCACCTGCTTTCTGTCTCTAGTCTGGACATTTCGTATCGATGAGATCATGCAGTATGTGCATCACTGTGCCTGGCTTCTTGCACTTAGCGCACTGCTTCTGAGGTTCACCCATGTTGCAACAGGTATCAATCCGTGCTTCGTTCTTATGGTGAATAATATCCCGTTGCCTGGATAGAACACATTTGGTTCATGGAAGAGGTCTTTGGAGAGAAGGAAACTGGCCTGGAGGAGGCCGAGGTTAGCCTCTGCTTCCTTCCATGAGGGCCTCTCCAGCTCATGGCTCCAGCTCACGGCTTCTCCTGGGCCCTGAGGTGACAGTGTCTGCTGCCTGTAGTCCCATCTGCTCCCAGCAAGAAACGGCCTAAGAAATGTGTCAGCTGAACTCCAGATTCTGTGCTACACTAACAGCGGATCCAATTATTCTAATTAGTATATTTAATTCTTAGTAACATTTTATGTTAGAATCAATTACTCCATCATCTGCTCTGGCCAACTATGTCTTCTCAAGGTGGTTTGCTATCAATATTCTTTTATTGCATCCACATCACCGCCTCTCTGTCTGAGGGAACAGGGCTCTTCGCAAAGGCTTTTGGGAATGAAGTCCCCACTTTAGGCACCGGTTGAGGACGCCTGCCAAGGCATCACATCAAGCCAGAAACTGCAGGTGGGTGTGGCTGAGCCCCAAGTGAGGAGACAAGGGCAGCTGCCTGAACTGATAAGCATCTTTATTTTTCTGGGCTGAATCTAACCCCTGGAGAGGTCCCTTCTGCATGTGGCTGGGAGGTTCCAGAACTGGTGTGAAGCCAAGGTGGGGGGTGGTGGTGGTCAGGAGGAAGACAGTAGAGTCCATTCCACTTTTCTCAGCTATCTGCGTCAAGGGCGAGAGGTAAGAACGCTGGCCCCAGCCCAGCCAGCGGGTCTGGAGTCTTCAGGAGCTCTTACTTTAGAATTCATGCCTGCTGCATCCCAGGAGATGTCTTGAGGACCAACATAAAGAGTATCTACTCAGGCACCATATTGATTTGTACTTGTTTTGAAGTGTGCAGTCAAAGGGGACTCCAAGACCTACTGCAGCCAGCCAGGCAGGTAAGCTGTTTGAATAGATGTTCTCAAATATTCCACAGAACCTGAGTCCCAGGAGATGCTTTGTGACCAAACAAGGGATGGGGACAGGTTCAGAGCCACCAAAAAAGTCTGGGAAGTATTGCATTCCATACCCGCCCCCTCTTAGCCACGCCATGAAGGGAGCAGGCCTGTGGGTCCAGCATTCTCATCTTGTCCCATCCCCCAAGGGTTCTCGACCTTGGACAAGTGACTTATTCTGTGTCTTGATTTACTCAGCCTTCAAACAGGGCGACACAGTAGTGCAGAGAGTGTTGGACACACTGGCTGGCATTAACACTGGAGTGTTATTATTTACTATTATCAAGATGATAAAGGATCTGAGAAGCCCTGATTCTAAATCATTTAATTTTGATGAACCTGATTCTCCCCAGATTTATTTGACGACAAGCACTTTTCAGACCTGCAGAGCTGCTCCGTGTGACACAGGAAATGCTGGCCGCAGTCCTTGGGGACTGTGTTTTCCTGGAAGGCGGCTGGAGAGACCCCATCATTCACTGTGCATGCGCCATTCCAGGCGTGGCCACCCCACCCCTCTCCTCGATCAGTTCTTCGGCATTGGCTGAGATGGGCTGAGAGGCCTGGTGAGTTTGGTGCTACTTTCTCGGGCTCTCCAGCCCTTGCTTTGTGCTGGTGTCAACTCGCTAAACCGTTTCCCGCGGTCAGGAGTCAAGCCCCCACTTGTGTGCTCTGACGGTTCCAACTAGGTGAGTCTTCAAAACTCCCACCCACTCCTCCACGCTGATCTGAGAGCCCACCAAGAGTTATGGGGCGTCTCCCACAACTTCATTCTGTGTCCAGGGCTGAGCAAACAGTAGGGGCATAACCCATGGTGTGGAGAGAGCAGGGCCGACGGTAAGAGGCCTGCACCACGTCCAATCCTGGCTGGCTCAGTGCCACCATCGGCAGCAAAGGCCCTAACTGTGGAGCTGGGAAATCAAGGTTCACATCTTACCTTGCTGGTGTCATGGCCTTGGATGAGTTGCATAACCTTCCTGGTCCCATTCAGAAAATGGGGGCACCACGTCCTCCAGGCCCCTCACGTGGTTGTGCTAAAGATCAGCAGGGGCTTTATGGGAAAGGGCCTGTCTTAGGGGAAAGTACCAGGATGCTGACTCCCCGCTTCTCTCCCCACACCCTGCCGTCACCCCAACGGGGACGGGCCTGGTGAGCAGGACCCAAGCCCGAGCCGTCACAACGTCAGGCGCCAATATCATCATGCGCTGTGACAATATTTGATGAATTCATACGCGCCTAGGGGAACAGACTAAGTAGGTGTATGAAGTGAAAATATTCTCTGTGACAATCAATATTCCTTCAATTGAACCATCTCTGCAGATCTGACATTTCGAGTTTTCTTTTTTGGACGCGTTAGCTAGATTTATGCTCCCGTATGGTGGAAGCTGTGGGGAGAAGGGGAGGCAGGCCAGGTACAGGGGTGCTTCGAAGGCACCTGGGTAGGCCGGAAGGAGCAGATCCCTTTGCACAAGACCCAGCTAAGTGGGCCCAGTGCCCCACTGTGCTGCTCAGCTGGCCCTGCAGCTCAGTGCGGGAGGCCCCATCAGCCCCTGGTTCTTTTAGCTCCAGCCTGAGGGTTGGGAGAGGAGCCAGATGGGGCTGGAGGCCTTCCCACCCTTTAGCCCTCCCTCCCACCCCCAGCCCTGGCCCAGGCTCTCTGGACAGACGCCCGCTCAGCTCTGGATGCAGGAGGAGAGGCCAGGTGACTCCTCAAGGGGTCTCCGGGAAACAGGCTCTGCCCACTGCCTGCGGTCAGTTGCCGACTCAGCCATTTGCTAATGAACGGCAAGGGCATGCCCTCGGGCAACGTCTAGAACACCTTTTGTCTCCGCGTATCCATTTGCAAAAGGGAGCTGGTGACGAAACCAACCTGCGCTGAGTACTTGCAGGCGCCAGCACCCTTTTCAGAGCTTCACGCGGACGGATGGGCCGAGTCCTCACGGTCACCCAGTGGGGCAGGCACCACGGCTGTCCACTGGCAGGTGAGGAAACTGGGAGGGTTCGAAACTCATCCCTGTCACTCCATAGCTGTAAGTCACGATTCTTTACGGAAAAAAGTTCCACTCCAGGGAGCTTAAGAAAAAGAAAAAAAAAAAAGGAAAGAAAGAAAAAGGGTAGGAAAATAGCAGCTTTGGTAGTTGAAAAGGATACTGGGGCTATTCAAGGAATCCAGGACAGGAAAAGCTCTAGAGCCTTCTAGAATCTTCAAGAACCCCCCCCCCCCCCGGCGTCTAGCCTCGTAAACACCTGCCATCTTGCATGTCACCCATCATTATTTACCTCTCTCTGCTTTCCTGTCTGGGTTGCTTTATAAGCGGACAGCAAAGGGCTATCAGCAACAAGCCTGGAATCTGCCCGGTTTTGCCACTTGCCAGCAACGTGGCTTTGGGCAAGTTCCTTAGCTTCCCCGAGCCTCTCTTTCTCATCTGTAAAATTGAACAACCATAGAACCTCACTCACAGGTCTGTGACGAGAAATCAGTGCATCTGTACGTACACGTAAAGCCGTGAAATGGCGCCTGACAGGGGCAAGTGCTCAGTGAGGTCGTCTCTTTCAGGCGTGTTTGCTCTGCGTGGCTGGCAGCCTTGGCGAGGCCATGTCAGCTGAGATCGTCTTATCACCCCGAGGCCACAGACCCATCCCCAGGAGGGATTCTGATTGCCCACACCTTGCGACCTGCTGATGGTACCAGCAGAGGGAGGGAGGCGTGCCTAGACCTGTATCCCAGACCCCCAAACTGGTTGACAATGCACGGGTATTAATGGCCAGGCCAGGCTACTCCTCTTATGGAGTCCGAGGTTACTGTCCCAGGTTCTTTTTGCGAAGACCAGGGGTTTTATATTGGACCAGAGCAAAGACACAATACACACAAAGCAGTTAATGAGATGCTTGAATCACACAGGGTTTATTTACCTGAGTCCTAGCGGCTTCTAGGGCACAGGCAGGCCACCCGGCGATCCTCACGACAAGATACACAGCAGCACAGCAGGCTGGTCCACGAGATGAGTTGAGGTGCACCACGGTCTGGAGGTTCAGTCTCAGCTCTCCCGGGCGCCGGCTCGGCTCGGGCTTCACTTGGACAGAGTCTCGGTCTCTGGCATCTCAGGAAGGGAGATGAGAGAGTCCACCATGGAGGAGCGGTTGACTGCTCTGAGGCACCTGCTCAAAGGCTCTTCTTTTAAGCGCAATTCAGCAGGTTTCTTCAGTGTCTTATCGGGGATGCCTGATGCGGCTTCTGCCCTTCTATCTATCGCACACATTTGGGGCGTATCGGGGTACAGCACGGTGTAACAGGGTGTAGCCCTTTTTAACTTTAACATTTCTAGTTTTTAGTAAAGTAGTTCACACATCCTAAAACTCAAAAAGTAATTTCACTGCAAACCACACTCTATCTAATACATTTCATATACCTAACTCACACACTCTTCAATAATTACTGTAACCACACTCTAATACATTTCATATACCTAACTCACACACTCTTCAATAATTACTATAACCACACTCTATCTAATACATTTCATATACCTAACTCACACACTCTTCAATAATCACTGTAACAACCTGGTTCCAGGACTTGTTCCTGTGAGAAAACTTGGGTCGAACAGAAAAGATCACGGTGTCCTCTGCGCGGGCCCAGGCTGCTTAGCGCACACACGGGCAGGTTGTCTCTTTGAGCTGTTTTCCGGCCCGCTAGGTTGTAGGTAACTGATAGCAATACAAAATAATTATTATCTATAGGCATGCAAATAAATTCCGCCCCGTGGTTCCATCGACTTCCCTCCTCCCGTGGCGGACTACCGTAAATCCACTGCCACTCTCCTCCCCTCCGCGTGAATTTATGCTTTTCAGACGTCTCCTCTGGATCAGCGGCAGCATCTGCCCTGGCTCCCTCATTATTTAGGCCAAAATAAAACCATTCACACGTGCTCAAGTTTCAGAGTCATGATCTGGCCTCTTTGGAAAAATGATTCTTTAAGCTTTAGGGGCGATAGGAACGTTTGCTAAGCAGACCATAAAGCAGTTCCCTCGGGCCAGCCTCCCAGGGCTGTGACCTTAATTCGGGTATTTTTTTTTTTTTTTGTTAGACTCAGATTTCTCATCCAGAAGATGGGAGTCCCATTGCATACACACCCGAGAAGAGATCATGGGGATTTCTAAGGAACGTATGGAACTCGTCCAGCCAACACCGGGGCAATGGCTGCAGGGACGATGCCAGGGTGGCATTTGTTGTGGAAAAGGACAACAGGCAGGAGGCTTGGCGAAGGCTCACGTGGCTGTGACCAGAGCTTCCTGAGCAGAGTTGCGTTACCTACCTGTGCTCTGAAGGGCCCCTGTGGATGGCGATGCCCGTCCCACCCCAGGTGCACTCAATGTGGCAGAAAGCTGCATGCTCGGACATCTCAGTGCAGCAAGAGTCCCTGACGTGGAGATGACTTGGTTTGCACGATCAGGACAAAGGAGGGAGGCGGTCAGGGAGGCGGCGGAACAGAGGAGGGAACGCAAGCAGGTCTGCATGTTGGGCGTGTGATGCTGGCAGATGTGAGCGGCTGACTCTCGGTGCAGCACCCCCCACGCTGCCCCTATCAGCTGGTCTTTGAAGGTTGAATCCACTCTGTCGGCCTGGAGAAGCCTTGGGCGCTGTGTCGATGGCAGCAGGTGGATGAAACTGCTTCCAGACAGCAGCCTAGCGCCACAGCAGCCTCCTGCGCTTCACGGTTTCCATTCCTAGCGCTCACTCTCCCTGGCGTGACCGAGACGGAGTGGCAGTGGTTTGCAAAGTGTTCATGGAACTTCCTCCCACACTTCTGAGTGCATCCTGCTCTTGCCCAACGACGGGTTGGGTGCAACCACATGCGCTTGTTGGAAGGAGCCGCATTGCTGGGAAGCTGGTTAGAGGGAAGAGAGTCCCTCTGGCCAGTTGCGAAAGGATGAGTGAAGGCGGCAAGGTGAGCCTGTAATGAGTCCGGGGGCAGGGACCAGGGGGTGCTGCTGCTCTGTGGACGGGTCAGGGGAGACCTTTGAATCTTGACCAATCAGAGCGAACTGTCACTTACCTGTGACTTATCATAGGTGCAGATGACAAATGATGGCCAGGTGAACCGACGGTGGACCTTATCAGGCAAGACACGTGTCTGAGGAGGTCAGCAGAGGCTGGCTGTCCCTCCTGGCTGGAGGACATAGCTAGCCACGCCCTCCGCCACTGACACCCAAGCTCCCATGGTATGAGTAGCGAAGTCTGCATTTACTTTCATCCGAACAGGCTCTGAGTTACGTAAACCCCAGGTACTGAGTCAGGTGGGGCTGCAATAAATGGCTTCCTCACTCCATCCCACCTCTTTTCCCTATCACCCAGCTGGCAGGAGCTGGTGGAGACAGGGCAACTGTTACAGACAATAAAGCAGGCGTTCACATGGCCTGGCGATGCTCCTCTCACTCCCCTGCCCTCCCCACTTCCCACCTCTACCTCCTCCCCCTCCCTCCCCCTGTTCCCCCACCCCCAATTCTTCCTCACTCAGCTGGGCTGGCCAGAAAGGCTGCCTCTTCCACCATTCTCAAAACATCCCCAAGGCAACCACTCTGTCCTGTCAACGAGGACTCTTTGAACCCATGGCAACCCACCAGTGGCTTGCTGTGCCCCAGGAATGCTGCTGTCCTGGGCGGGGGACCTCCCAGGAGGGCCCCAGGCTCCAGTGCACATTCCTCCTTCTGGAAAAAGACAACACAGCCCCCACAGCCTCCCCATTCCCCCTTTAGGAAGATTCAATGTCAGCTCACAGGGCCTCCTGGAAGGGAATTAGCAATTGGTTGGGCCTTGGAAGTGAAGTGGGATCTTGACTGACCTTGGCGAGGGAGGGATCACTGTGCCTTAATTTTTGTTCTTGAAAGTGACCGCCATGCCTTGCCCTGTTGTGTTAGCTTTCTTTAAACTCACAGTAGCACAGTGACTTCTGCCCCCCCCCCCCAAGCTCCCCTGGTGGAGGCCAGTGTGACACACACCCTTTGGGGAGGGAGGGGTTTATATGAGCCACACCACATGCATCACTTTACTCCTCGGGGCCTCTTTCTCCAGCCGCTGATGCAGCAGCCAGACATGTGCAGCCCTCAGTGGCTTCTCAGCATCCAGCCCCTGGCCCATCCAGAGCATCCTTGATCCTGCTCCGGGCTTTCTGATGGCTCCATGTGAGGAGTCCCAGGAGCCTGCTCAGGGCTCACACATAGTCTGGAAGCAGGAGGAGATAATACTGGGGGGAGCCGCCCTTGGCCCACGGGGGTCAGGAACCAATGGAAAAATGCTTTCCCCTCTGCTTCCTGGGTCAAACTGGTTCCTTCGTCCTGCAGACTTGAGCACCGGTGCCTATGGTTGTAGTCAATTCCACATGGCACACATCTTTGAGTTGGCTCTCCCGCCTTCCCTGTCTCCCACTGCTACTCCCGGGGGGCACATGCGCAGATAATCTTGTGATGGGAAGACTCTAGACAGTGCCCAGTGATCCCTACCTTCTGTTCTTCACTGTGGAATTGCCCCCTCTTGAGTGTGGGCCCAGCCACCTGCCTCTAACCAACAGAAAGTGGCAAGAGGGGTGGGATGCCACATCATGGTTAGGCCATGAGAGATTCTGAGTTCTGTCTTTAGCAGACCCTTTCTTTTGCCTTCTTAGCTTGCACACTGGGAGGAATCAAGTGGCCATGTTGAAAGACCCACATGGCTGGTAATGAAGACCCTCCATTCAACAAACCTCAAGGAACGGAATCCTGTCAACAAGCACACGTGCTTAGACTGGGATCCTTCCCAATCAAACCTTCAGATGAGACCACAGCCCAAGCCAACACTTTGCCTGAAGCCCTAAGACAGAGGATCCAGCTGAGCCATGCCAGGACTCCTGACCCATAGAAACCATGGGATGATAGCCATGCGTTGTTTCAAGCCATTAAGGTTATGCAACTTGTGGAATAGCAATAGGTAACTTATTAATACCTCATGCACCAAACCCTTGTCCCAGGCCCTGTCTTCAGAGAACCCAGGCTAAGATGGGCTCTACACTGGCTCTCCTTCGGGGAGATCTCTCTGCCTCCTCTTCCTCTCCCCCACTGGATGGACTTCTTGCCCAGACTTCCCAAATGCTCAGCCAGCGGGAGAGACCTTCCTTTGCTTTCCTCTCTACCTGAGGGTAGGAGGTACTTGAATTTCTTGAGCAACAGAGTCCTTCCCCTGGGTCATGCAGAACGGGGAACTACCTTGACTCAAAAAGATAGAGCTGGCTGCAGCAAGTGAGACGGAAGTTAGACATCTTGAAAAAGTTCCAGGCTGTTAGGAGTCTGAATTTTTTTTCAGTGTCAAGAAGAGATGGACAGAAGGCAATCGGCCCTGGGAGTGGGGTCATCCCCATGGCTGGCTTTAATCTTCTGTAGCAGCTGGACTTGGTCTTCAGCCAACTAACCTCACAGACATTCATGACCTGCTGTAGCCGAGACACAAGGAGATCCATCATCAAATATCACTTTGCTCTCCATCTTAGCAAGAGGCAGGCGAAAAATAAAACAAACACGCGGAGGAAAGAGATTTCATGTTTCTCTAATAGAACGAGGTAAGAAGTGGGGAAAAACAATTTCATCCCAGGCCTTGCATGGCTGTCACAGCCTTCCTCGGTCAGAGCAACAGGAACTGCAAAGCCAAGTTCGATAAAGATGAGGAACAGCATGTCTGGGTTTCTCCGGAAGGAGCGGCGGTCCCTGGTGAGGCCTGCGGGGAAGAGAGAGATGAAGGGCTTTTGGAACGGGGCCACCTTTTGGAGAGACGGGTGCTTCTGGCTCCAGAAATGGAAAGGCAGCAGCGGCAACAGATGAAGGCTGCCCAGGGGGCTGGCCTCAGAGGCTGCCGAGCAGCCGGGGTTGTGACAGGTGTCAATCAGCGTCGACAGCTTGCAGGTTCAGCTGCCATGGCTTTGCTGTCTCTTGCAGCCTTGACTGCCATTGGCCTTGGAGTGGCAGGTGGGAGGGAGAGCTTCTGGGACTTAAGAGCGAGGGAAGGCGGGAGGAAGGAGGCCTGATTTTCGGAGACATTTGGCTCTGGCCTGGTTCTGCCCTGAGTTTTTTGACCCTGGCTGGCCACAGCCCCTCTACCAGCCTCGGGATCCTCTGTAACAGGCAGGGCGTGGGGGGCTAGGCTGGGGCTCCCCATCCTGGTGGGGCTGGGCCCAGGCATTGCTGTGTTTTAAAAGCTTCCCAGGAGCCCTTGCTGGTTTGGCTTAGTATAGAGAGCATCAGCCTGTGGACTGAAGGGTTCTGGGTTCGACTGTGATCAAGGGCACATGCCTGGGTTGTGGGCTTGATCCCTAGTAGGGAGCATGCAGGAAGCTGCCAATCAGTGATTCTCTCTCATCACTGATGTTTCTATCTCCCTCCCTCTTTCTCTCTGAAATCAATAAAAATATTTTTAAAAAAATTAATGAAAGCTCCCCAGGAGATTCTCACCAGCAGGGCCGAGTACCACAGGCCTGGCATCCACATAGCTGGACACGCTCTGCAGACTGTCTCTGAAACGAGAAAACAAAGTCCCATCAGGAACAGCCGAGGACACCGAATCCTTGTCACTGGGGTCACCCCAGGGCCTGGGGGACATCCACGGGGCGGGGGCGGGGGGGAAGGCCTGCGTGGGATTAAGCGTGCCTACAAGGATACAGGCTGTCCACACACGCAGGTGAATGCATGAGTGGATGGAAAAAAAGAAAAGGGAGGGAGGGAGAGAGATTAGGACTTCTAGAACCTGACATACTTTGAGGCGGTCCCTCTGGCGGGGAAGCCCCCACATAATGAACCTGGACACCTGTCCACTTGGGGAGGGGAGAGGGAGTCAGGGAGCTCGCTCCTGACATCTCATCAAGACCGAGTCTGCCGGCTCAGCGAGATTCACCTGAAATGCTGTTTGCGCCCCCTGAGGCCTGGAGCTGGGTGGGCTACGTTTGAAAGCCAGGCAACGATGACCCTTTCTACTTGTTACTTCCTTCTTCTGCAGGCATGCCAAGGCCATTTGACGGGTGTATGTTTGAGAAATGTGTTTTAACCTCCCAAATGATAGCTTCTTTATATGTTCTGGTCACTATAAACTGCACTGTGATTCCCTGAGATGTTGTATTTATTTATGTATTTTGCTGGTGTCAATTACACAAGTTCCCTCGAGGGCCTCCGCTGGGCCTACCTGCATGCTTACAGCCCTCAGGTTAAGTCCACTCCTGCCTCTGTGTCTCCCAGATCTTGGGTCCTGTGCCCCATGGAGCAGCAGCCCCATCCCCCTGTCACACGGGGACGGCTGTGATGCTGCTGACCCGGCTGCAGGGAAGGCAGGGCTCTAAGCAGAGCTGAACTCTCAGGCTTCCCCAGGAGGAGAGGGACTCTCACTGGCCCCTTGACCCCCGCCCCCCCATCCTGGGGCCAGGCTGGGGCTTGGGCCCCGGGCTCTGCCTCCCCCCACTGGTTGGCAGCGCTAATTGCCTGGCACGGGGGCGGCTCTGGTCCTGTCACTCAGCCGTCCCACTAATGACTCATCCTTGCGCGGCCATTTGTTTGTGCTGGTTTCAGGCAGACTAATGCTTCTAATGGCACATAATCATTTTTCAGAAGTCATTTGTTGCCACTAATCATCTCCGTAATACGCCGCGATGGAACCGTAATGACTGTGGTAACAGGACAAATGGCGGTGCCATTCCCGCCTCCCCTCTCTGATCTATATTTTGACACCTGCCCAGCGGCTAATGGCCAGTGGAGATCATAAACAACTGCCTGGAGGGCTTTTTCACCCCTGGGGGGTTTGGAAGGGCAGGGGGCACCTTTTCGAGAGCATTCCTGAAGTGGCTGCGGGCAGGACTGAGAGGAGGGGAAACAGCTGGCAGCGTCCTCCTCTCCTCTCATGAACAAAGGCCTAGCTGGGAGCGATTTCCTGGGTGGGATGCGAGAGCCAGTGAGAAGACCAGACGGAGGAGCTGCCCGGGAGCTAACAAAACACACATGGTCGAGAATCCCTGACCAGGAGGCTGTGGCTGATCTCTAGTGCCGGAAAGTTCCACGGAGAACTGGGTCTTCTGTGAGAGAGAAGGCGGGGCTCTGAGGAGGTGGGGAGGGGTGGGTGCAGCACCTCAGGTGGGACCACTGGCCTTCTCACCCGCCTGGACCCTGGGTCCGTCTGTGGTTCTTCGGAGGCCCTTGGCTGCAGAGGGCTCGGGAGGACTTTTGAGTATAAGGCATAAGCTTTCTCCTTGGAGAAGGGATATTGGATGTGAGTGATCCTTCCACTAAAATGGCAGCTGAGCCCTGACCGGTTTGGCTCAGTGGATAGAGCGTCGGCCTGCGGACTGAAAGGTCCCAGGTTCGATTCCGGTCAAGGGCATGTAGGGGGTGTGCAGGAGGCAGCTGATCGATGTTTCTCTCTCATCGATGTTTCTAACTCTCTATCCCTCTCCCTTCCTCTCTGTAAATAATCAATAAAACATATTTTTAAAATAAATGGCAACTGAGGGCCCTGCCTAGTGTGGCTCAGTTGGATGGGCAGCATCGTCCCATGCACCCAAAGGTTGCTGGTTCCAGTGGGTTGCAGCTCGATCCCCAGTAGGGGGCGTGCAGGAGGCAGTACATTCTCACACCGATTTCTCTCTCTCTCTCTCTCTCTCTCTCTCTCTCTCTCTCTCTCTCTCTCTCCCTCTCTCAACATAAATAAACATATTTTTTTAAAAAGGCAGCTTAGGGTGTTCAAAGGAGTTGTGGGTCAGTCAACCGCCGCCTGGGGTTTTTATCCTGAGCTGATTTCATTCAGTTACAAAACGGATACAATCAAGGCACCTGAACTGGCCCCGAGTCTGTGGGGCCTGAATATTTGCTCTGAATAATCAGAGCCTTCGCCGACCCCGCTTTCCGATGACAAGTCTGCAGAGTAATGATGTAAATGAGATCATATTTTACCCCAATGCCCACCAGAGAGTAACTGCCGCAACTGCAGTGCAGCAATTACAATAAATAATCCGACAGGGGACAGGCTGGCCGCACTGCAGGAGACCAGGGGCCGGGGCAGAGGGCCAGGGTGTCCGGGGTCCTGGCAAACAGCCCGTCACCATTCTCAGGGTCCCACCCTCATGAGGAGGGGCTGTCCCTGCGAGAGGGCTGAGTCACCTGTCCATCATTCTCTCTCCCACCTCCATCTCTTTCTCTTGGGTTTCTCCCAACATGTTCCCTCCAGACCTGGGGTGCAGGCCCAGGGGAGGGTGAGGCTTTCCAGGGTCAGGGGGCAGTGGTCTAGGGGGCAGGGCCAGAGGGTGGCTCAGAGCAGGCTTGTTGTGTCAGAGGCAAGCGTGCACCCGGGCAATTATAAACGTGTGTCGGTGACATCTCTCTCGCCGAGGAGCTGGGTGAGGATTACATGAAGCCATGCAGGTGCCATGCCGAGCCCCCAGCAGGCCCTCATGCGACATTAATTATTACAGTTGCTGCTGTGGGCAGGTGGGGGGCTCCCCGTGGACTCAGAATGCCCCGGGGCGAGGGGACAACTGGAACTCAGACCCAGGCGGGTGAGCCAGGGGAGAGCTGGAGGGGTCAGGTGGGCAGTCTCTGTGGGGGTCTCAGTGGGTTTCCTCTCGTGTCATACCCTTGAGCTGTGCTCAGCCCCCTGTGGGTTTTACAGGGAGAGGTGCACAGATATCGGGTTGAAAGCCATCTGCTAGCAAGTGGGGAAGCCCCGGGCGTCCTTGTGGATGTTCAATAATTTAGCATCAGCTGCGGGATGAGGGCTGACCTGAGTCCTGACGTCCATGTCAATGAAGTCCTTTTCCATCGTCCTCGAGCTCAGGTCTGGGGACCATGGGCTCCAATGAGACCTGCACATCCCCGTCCACCGCAGCCTCTTGGTCACAGGCAGGCACGCGGGCAATGGACACGGCCCCACAGGGCCCGGTCGGAGGAGAAGGTGTTGCAAACACACGCCACACATGCGCCGGGTAGCTGCCGGCCGGGATGGCTGTCCGGGAGGCCCAGGGAGCCCAGGCCCTTCTGCACCGAGGCCCCCCTGCACCCGGGCCTGCCTACACCGACGCCCGCTCTGAAGGGCTCTCAACCAGAATGGCGGCAGCAACCGTGGCTTCTGAATGAGAAGCGCCGCGTGCTGGGCTGAGGTCTTAAGTGATCTCGTGCAATCCTCCCCTGGTCACGAGGCATGCACCTGTGCGTTATAAACAGAAAAACGGGCTCTCAGGAAGTAACCTGTGTTGCTAATAAGTGTGAGAATAGGGGCCCCACCTGGTGTTTGATTCTAAAACGCCCTCTCCCCATCACGTAGGTGAGAGACTGGACTTCCAAAACCCTTTCCCTCCCCATCCCGTCCCCCCTCTCCCCACCCCTTCCTCCTCCCTCTCATGAAACGTTGCTCCAACGCTGCTTATTAAACCAGGCCCTTGTGGGGAGCAAAAGGACACATATTTAGGGCACTTTCCTGAGATTATAGAAACCCAGGGGCTGTGCGAGGTGGGACCCCATGAGGAGATGATCAGCAGACCCCCCCAGTCT
Organism: Murina feae; assembly: GCA_004026665.1. Lineage (NCBI taxonomy): Eukaryota > Metazoa > Chordata > Mammalia > Chiroptera > Vespertilionidae > Murina > Murina feae. Next base: position 15,418 of record PVJC01008364.1, on the reverse strand, counting down.
TGGGGATCCCCTCTGACGGCTCAGGCCAAGAGGTGGGGTGTGCCGAGGGGAGTCTGTGAGTGCACAGAGAGAGTGCCCATGCCTAAGGCAGAGCCTCGGGGCCACGGGCCACCCTAGCTCCTCCCTCTGGGATCGGAAATCCCCACCCCACACTGTGGCCTGCACTGTGCTAACCTGGGGACGTGGCCTGGTGTATTCAGGGCTGCTCAGGGGAGGCTGGGAAGTGGGTGTTGTATCCAGCCTCAGGGCGATGTTGCCTGGAGCAGGGTTGGGAGGAAACCCCAACTGCTGTCTGGACCCAAGTCCCTCCTCCTCCCCTGTACCCCTCCCTCAGATACAGATGGAGACTGGGTGCCCCAGGGGTAACTTTAGATACTTGCAGACGGCAGCTGGCAGGTCTGTCTAGTGAAACACACAATTTCAGTGTTTTAAGAGCACATACCTGCCAGGAAAACACATCTCCTGCGGCTTCCTCCTGCTTCCTGCTGTCGGTCCCCCACGGTTGTAGCTGGCCTAGTCGGTCCTCCCTGTACACACTGGGAGGACCCTTCCTCCAGGGTCACACACCCACAGTGCTTTCAGCCTCAGGGGCACGAGTGCCTTGTGAACTCAGTCTGCACAGCAGGTAGGAGCATCCTAGACCTGCGTCCCCCGGGGCTGTGTGGTTCCCCATCGTCCCCAGCCCTTTAAGGTAAGGTGACCAGACGTCCCGCTTTTGGCGGGACAGTCCTGATTTTTAACAATTTTCTCCCGCGTCCTGAGGTGTTTTAAAAAAGTCCCGATTTTTGGAAAGAATGCACGACAAGCTAGGGAACGGCGGGAGAGCGGGAAGGGAAGATACGGTTTTCGGCGTCCCATGGCGTCCCACTTTACCAATGTTAAAATCTGGTCAACTTTAAGGGGCTCCATGAACTGCTTGTTCAAGAAATGAACAGAAGATGGATTGGATGGCCCTCGGAGAATTAAGTAAAATGACATACACTCAAATGTTTGGGCCATGGGCTACACACAGCCTGTGGTACGTCCATACAGTGGAATGTGACTCGGTGCAAAAACAAACAACAGACAAACAAGCTATGTACGTACAAAGGCCCGACTACATCTTACATGCAGGTTACTAAGTGAAAGACACCAGACGTAAAGCCTTCGCAGTGAACATGACAGGTCGGAAAAGGCCAACGGTAGACTAGAAAGACAGACCAGTGATGGCCAGGGGCCGGGAGAGGGAGGGCAGGGGAGGGCTAGTGGGCGCGAGGGACCTTTTCCGACCAGGTGGTCCTTGCGTGGGATGGTGACTACCTGACCGGATGCGCTTGCTGGAACTCCCAGGGCCATCCCTTGTAAGAGGGGTCAATGGGACTGTATGGAAATGATATCTTAAAGAGGCAATGAAACAAACAAACAAAAATCCCAGCAGAGCCCCTTTGGCCTTCGGAGGTTTCATGGGGGAGAGAGCTGCGTGCTGATCTCTCTCATGGTCTTCTGGGCGGCAGGCCATGGGGGCGCTGGCGTTTCCTCCGCTGGGGAGAGAGGCCAGGATTCTGGCTGGCGCGGGGGAGCCCTTCTCTTGGAAAATGTGGCCTGAGTGGAAGATTCCCACCTGGACGCCTGAGCCTCGGCTAATGGGGTCCCGCTGGTGCACGGCCAGGAAATTGCTGATGGCATTGGGATCATCGGGTTAAGAGAGTCGGCACTTGTTAGGGGCGTGGGGGTTTGTGCTGGAGGACATCGGGCGAATGTGGGGTACGCGGCGGGGGCCAGGGGGCCTGTATTCCTGCCTGACAAATGGCTTCAGTCAAGTGGCAAAGCCACAGGCGTAAAATTGCCTCCCGTGATCGGCCAGTTTTGGTTCCAGGAGGCGGCAAAGGTCCCGTTGGTGTCTCCGTCATTTAGCAATAGAGACACAGGTGATTTGCTCTGCTCTTCGGATGCAAAGTGAAATGACTCATCATTATCTTATTAATGCAGCCCTGGGTGGACACAAAGCTCGGCTGGCATTTCGCCTCCGCAGCACTTTTCGGAGGGTCAGATGGTCACGGCCCCCTTGGCTCACTTCCTGGACGCTGCTTCTCCTTTGTTCTCCATCCGCTCCGGCCACTGGGTGATGGTCATCAGGGTGGCATTCCAGGCCAGTGAGGCTCCCTCTACATCCCAGAATCCTTTTCCTCTCCCTCCCTCTCCCCTGTGTGCATCCCTTCCTCCTCCCTCTCATAGACATTGTTCCAGTGCCCATTAAACCAGGCCTGTGCTGGGGGCAGCGAGGACACATATTTAGTGCACGTTCCGGGGGATATGGAAACCCACTGGGGGTGCTAGCTGGGACCCTGGGAGGAAATGGTCTGCAGGCCCTGCCCCCAGTTCCAGGGGATACTCTCTGGTGGTTCTGGCGCTGGGGCTGGGCTCTGGAGGGGTGGGGTGTGCCCTTTTGCAGCGTCACGGAAATGGTTGGGTTCGGAGGCCCCAGGTTTAGGCTTGGCTAGTACGACGAGGGCCCTCATCCCGTGGACATGCTTTGTGCGATGCCCTTTGCCGCACACTTGCCATGCCTCTGTCGTCCCACAGCTGGGCCATCGCACTCTTCACACGGTGCCCCTCAGGCTCAGAGAGGGGTGCGCCCAGCTGCAGGTAATGGCACGCAACCGGGTCTTCTTGGTCCTCACACCTGGAGGCTCCCTCCGGCAGCACAGTGATGCCAGGGCGCTGGTGGGCCTCTGGGAGGTTTTCTCGGCCTCCCTGTTTCACCGAAGGATGGCACAGCAGCTCCAGGCCTCGCCCCTCACCCTCCGTGTCCCAGGGTAGCGAGGAGTATAGAGAGGAAGACTTTGTTACTTCTTCTTCCCCTCCTTCATCCCTCTCCCCCACTTTACTTCTCCTTCTCCGTCCTAAAAAGTAAGGCAGGACAGTCTTCCCCAGGGACCCGCACAGGTTCCCAGAGCCTCGCTGGCCAGAACTGGCCACGCACGCGTCCATGTCCCAGCTGTCAGCGGCAGGAAGCGAGCCCTGGGGGGGGAGGGTTCAGCTCCGCTAAAGGAGGAGCTTCGGCAGAAGAGGATGTTCGCCGGCTCTTGGCGGGTGGCTGTGGTCCCTGTAAGCCACGCCTGATTCGGAAGGTGAAAAGCAAGAAACAAAACTTGAGGAACCAGAAACATTAATTTTTCACACGTTAGACATCAGAAGCTGGGGGGAGGGGGGGCAGGCCCTTTCCCACGTCTCCCCAGGGAAGGGAGCCGGACGTCCCAGGAGGGTCAGAGGGTGTTTCCTCGCCTGTGTGCAGCCTCTGCCTCCCCTTCAGGTGCAATTGCCGGGGGTCTTGTTGTCAGACGGGGGCGGGGCCTCGCTGCTCACAGAGGCCCAGCTGTCACTGAGCTTTAAGCAGCATTGAGGAAAGAGAAAAAGAGACGGGGACAAGGAGGGGTGTCAGGAGAATAGGAGAGCCAATATTTATTTAGCACCTGCTCTGCCCGGCCAGCTTCTTCACGCCCATATCTTACCCCATTTACAGGCGATGACACAGATTCCCAGAGAGGTTAAGTAACTCTCCAAAGCTCACACAGCAGGTAAGAGGCAGAGCTGGGGGATCTGAGGCCATCTGCATAGAATGACAAAGCTGTGGGATCCGGGAGGGCAGGATTGCTCAGGGGTTTGGACCTGAACCAGGCTAGGTGTACTGGAGTCCCACTGTGCCTCAGCCCTCTGCTGAGCCATAGCCGTGGCTGGCCTCAGTTTCCCCACCTGTGCAGAACTGGCCTGGAACGGGGTTCTTTCCTGCTGCATGGAGACCGCAGGAGGCTGGGATTTCCCACTGAGGGGGGCTGGGTTCTTCGGATCATGTGACAGAAGACCGTCTGGGCTCAGGGCACTGGCGCTTCCACTGGCACCAGGAGAACCAAAACAGAGCACAGCACAGGGATCCGGCATTGCCTGAGCCCCAGCCTGCGAGATTTCAGGATGCGCTTGGGGGGGGGGGGGCAGATCAAAAAGGGGCCCCAGGAGCTCGTTGCTTGCGCTGCCTTGGCCCCGCTGGCTGAGCAGTGTTTGACTGGGCTCCATGGAGCTGCTTTTAAAAAGGCATCTCACTCGCAGCCATTCAGGTTCCGGCAATAAGCGCTCTGCACCACCGATCAGGACGCCCCGAGTCAACAGAGCCCGCGGCATCTGAAGAAATGCGGCCGGTACTTAAGGCTTTCATCTTAATTATACACGTTCGCATCATAGACAGATTCTCTCCTTCTGGTCCTGAATATCAGAGCTGCCAAATCCAATTGAATCATCCCCTTTTAAATGCATTTTGCAGTATGCGTTTCGCCCGTTTTCCCAATTTCCATTGTAAACAGGCACTAGAATTGTGCTGAGGGCCCTTTTTTAACAGGCTGCATTATTCAAGCAGCAAACGAAGAAAGGAAAGTGCTGATTGCAAAAGAATGGTAAAATGGTCGCGGGCAGCCTCCTGGATTTGGCGAGGGCTGGGGGTGGCCGGGCCCAGGAGCTGCGTTGGGTGGAGGGTTTTGGTCCCTTTGCCCCAGGCTGAGGTTGATGGGGGAAGGTGTTCCTTTTAGGGGCAGGGTCCACTCCGGACGAGCAGGCTCTCAGGCCTATGCTGGACGGGGCGGGAGGGAGAGCTGGGATGACCACAGGCCCGTTGTTATTGTCCCATCACTGGCATCAGCATAGACGCCTCGTGCTTTAATGTCTGTGTGCCCCGGCTCTGATGGGCGGGGGACACTCCCAGGAAATGCCCTGACTGCCACCAGCAGTGTGGACAGCCAGTGCCCTTGTCCACCGGCTGTGCCCACTGGTTTGGGCCTCCTTGCACAGACCAGGGCCTCAGTGTGTTGGTTAAAGGATCCGATGTAGTCACAGTTGCCCCGATGGCTGGGGGATCCTTTTAAAACACCTGATCCTGCTAAGGCCAGCTACAAAAACAGAGGACCCTGGTCCCATAGCAGGAAAACCTTCTTTCTTTCTTTCTTTCTTTCTTTCTTTCTTTCTTTCTTTCTTTCTTTCTTTCTTTCTTTCTTTCTATCTTTCTTTCTTTCTTTCTTTCTTTCTTTCTCTCCATCTGTCTGTCTCTCTGTCCGGTCTCTCTCTGTCCCCCTGTCAGGATGTTTTTATTTGTTGTGATGCTGTACGCCCTCTGCATGAGAACACTTGCAGGGTGAGTGCAGGTACTCAAGGTGCTTGGGGCCCCACCCCACAACCCCCTGACCCCTGAAACCCAGTCCCCACCAGCGATGAAAGGGCACAGCAGTTGCTAAAGGGGTGAGTGGGGAGCTTCCCCACCCCTACCCCGCACGATCCATTGTCCCATCAGCCCTCACTTGCGAATGGCAGACTCAGAGATAAAAGTACGAAAAGGTTTGAGAGGGGACCTCTGAGCGGGGAGCCCTGTGTGACGGGTCACATGCGCCTGAAGCCAGTCTGGACACCCATCTTGGCACCCGTGTACTGTTGGAGGTGCAAACACATCGTCCTTTCTCCCTGGCAGAGTCTCAACTTGCTGGCAGTTGGCATTTCTCGTGGCCGGGGTGCTTGAAAGGCCCCACCCCAGTTCTGCCCAGGCCTGAGGCTCATTTGGAAAGCGGGGCGGGGTTGGGGGAGGGCAGCAGCAGAGCAGAGGGACTGCCTGATGCTACATCACATTTGTGTCCTGAGGACCAGGAGACAAAGGTGCTATTTAATGAGCCAGGGTGCTGATGGAGCAGGCGGGCTCGGCAGCTGTGCTGTGGTCCCGCTGAAAGGAAGTGGCGCCCCTCGCTCTCTCCTCCCCGCCGAGGCGATGACTTCACCTGCTGCAGGACAGTGCCGCCACTAATCAGTATGAACCCTGGCCCTCATTAGCCTCCAAGCTCCTAGCAGCTTGCCTGGCTCATCCCTAGCTCCTGGCCCCGCCATCGGGTACAGGGCGTGGATGGCAGGAGAGGCAAAGGGGCAGAGGTTTAAAAAAAATATATTTTTATTGATTTCAGAGAGGGCGAGGGAGAGAGAGACAGAAATATCAATGGTGAGAGAGAGTCATGGACCGGCTGCCTCCTGCACGCCCCATGCTGGGGAGCAAGCCCACAGCCTGGGCCTGTGCCCTGACTGGGAATTGAGCTGTGACCTCCTGGTTCATAGGTCGACGCTCAACCGCTGAGCTGCACCAGCTGGGTGAAGGGGCGGAATATGACCCTGCTTTTTCAGAGGACCCGAGAGGACGGGATCTGTCCTCTCAACATACGTCTTTGCTGGGAAGAGGGCTTCCCTTGCACTCTCCCCAGTGTAAGCTGCCCATTTCTTTGTGTCTATGGGAGCAGGCATCCCCTATGGCGATGCCCAGCAGCTGTGCACACACACCCACAGGTGTCTCCGAGGGGCGCCCCAGCTCCGTGACAGGTGTCTTTCATGACGAAGAGCTCAGGGTCCAGGGGAGATGTCCTCAGGTTTGTGGAGAGCAGGCGCAGAGGGGAGCGCAGGCTGCTCTGGATGGAGCCACAGCCCTGCCGGAGTGGCTGGTGCATCTGCAGGCCAGCTGAGGGGAGCTTGGGGAAGGGCTGTTGCAGGTGGAGGTAAGTGTGTCAGCCATGTCTCTGGCTCCTGTACACTTGATGCTTTTCACACCTGCCCTGCACGCACAGCTGGGATACATCGTGTTCCGGATGCGCTAGGCCTGCGTCACCTGGCCTTGGCCTCCTGTCCTCCGCCTGCATGTACAACCTTCCAAACACAAACCAGCCCAGGGCCCACACCCCAAGCACCTCTCTTGTGGGGCTCTTGCACTCCAGGCCACTGCTCCGTCACACCAGGGCCAGGGGCCAAAGGACTAGACACGCCCCGGAGCCACCGGAATTATTCAAAGTGGCCATTCCGCCCTCGGTTCTCCCTTCGCCCTCTGACTGTGCGAGACGGACTGGGGATAACCTACAGAAGGACAAGTTCAATTGGTTGCAATTAACACAAACAAATTGGTTTGACACCTCTGAAATGACCACTTTTTCCTTCTTGCACCGAACACAGTTCATTTCTCAACGTGCCAAAGGGAGAGCCGGAAGGGACTTCGGAAGGTCTGGTGGCCCCTCTCTGCATCGGCGGGCCGGTGGGCTCATGGCTTTGAGTCCAGGGCCCGGGCTGGGAGGCGGTGGCTTGGAAGGGAGCGGGCATTGCTGGACCCTCTGCCCAGTGCGGGTTCTCTCGTCTCACCTCTCTCTGCAGAGGCAGGAGCAGCCTGCTTGCCGGAGGAGGACACGAGGCATGGCTGAGTGTCGTGGCAAAACCGGGCTCGGTTCTGTGTCTGATGCCAGAACCAGGGCTCTTTGTCCACTACCCCATCCGGCTTCCGAGCAGGACCAGGATGAGGGAGAGAGAAGAAGGCATCCCCCTGAGGACCCGACTTAAGACGGATGGATGCAAACTCGGGGGTCAGGACTGATAAAATATCCAAAATGAAAATACTGCCCACCTTTCAAAGACAGACAGGACTCGATAGGGCGGGTGAGTCTGGGGAGAGGGAGGCGCCTAGGGTGGGATTTGGTCTCCGTTTAACATTTGGCTCCTTTGTTCATTGTGGAGACTCTTAGTGGAGGCCGTTCTCCACAGGCAGGGGGAGGTCAGGCCCACGCATAGACACCCCAGTGTAGGAGGATCGCCTGGCTTCGCCCCCCAGCCTGCTGATTGTCCCCTGGCCCCGGGGCTGCCTTTGGGGAGGGTCTCCCCACTGTGGCCCAGCCATGGGGAGCTGTGGGGCTGAGCAGTGCCTTCTGGACAGTGGCTCTGCTCCCGCCCATGTGAAGGAGGTGTGTGTAGATGAATGAGGTGAGTCTGCAAAGGGTTCAGAAGAGAGAAGGGCAGCCCTTTCCTCTCCAGAGCCCTTCTCCAGGGACGAGACATTTCAATGGGGAGGAGGCCAGCCCCACTGCTCACGTGCCCTCCTGTCCCCCCAGTCCCAGGGCGCCCCCTCCTCGCTGCCTCCTCCCCCGGCAAATCAATTTCAGCAGGAAAGAAACAAGACTATTACAGTGAATACCACTCTGCCTGGAGTCACTGGGTCTTTGCTATTCATCATTCCTAATTAATTAGAAAGTAATTACTTATGGATCCGACTTTCATTATGTACACCCCCTGGGCTGTGAGGGTATTACTTCCCCCCGTCCCCTGGTGCCCTAGACGGCACTGGTGCCAGGGATCTCAGTGCCATTGTGGCGAGGACCGAATGCTTGCGGCCACCTCGTTGGGGGGGATCCGAGTCCCCCTTCAAGGCCACACGGGCTGGGGGATCTGCAGCCCCCACTGAGCCCTGGAGGGGACTGTGGGCAGCCGGGGCCACCCAGGTCTGCTCAGCCTGGCAGCTCCGAGGTCTCAAGGTTGGAATGACCTCCAGACTCCGCTCCTCACCCTGTGCTCACAGCTCAGCATCACCTGAGACATGCAGACCCCCAGCCCCACCCCACACCTGCCAGATCAGAATCTGCCTCTTAACCACATCGCCAGGGCCGTGCTGGGGTGTGAGAAGCGTCGCCTCCCTGGGCAGAGAGCAAAGCTTGTCTGTGCCAACTCCCCGGGGGCTGCCTGCTCTGTGCGGTTGTCTATTACTCGCCCCCCGTGGGGCCTGCCCCCGCCTCCCAGCCCAGGGCCCTCAGTGTGCTGATTCCTGCCCTGTCCACCCATGAGTTGTTGTCGGGATTAATCAGGATGATGTATATGAAAGCGTTTCCGGAGCTCAAAGTGGAATTTCAAATGGCATCCTAATAAATTCTCAGCCAGCCCCTCATCGGTCACCAGCTCCCCCCGCCACTCAGTCCTTCTCGATTGCTTTCAGGCCTCGCGATTTATTTGTTCTGGGTTCTATCTGCTCCCTCCTGTCTGAGCAGGCGTCACCTGGCACAGGAGTCCAGGCTGATCCCTCACGGGTACGGGGTGATGGTTCCTCCTCCTGGGCCCCTGACGCAGCTGGAACAGGATGGGGCCTCCTCTCCTCCGAGGCTGGTGAAGGGTGCAGACGCCGATGTGGGTTTCTCTGAGCGTCAGTTTCCTCGGCTGGCACACGGGAGGCTCCTCTCCCAGTGGCTGCGAGGAATCAACGGGCTCATTAGCGCACGCCACTCAATGTGTGGCAGTTACGACTGGGATCCTGCCTCAGTCTGAGGCGCGGCCCCAGCGTCTCTGTGGGCTGAGCCTAGCTCACCTGGGCCTCATCTCCAAATCCAGACCGCTTAGATTCCCGGACTGCTGGGGTGGGGCTCTGTGTCTCTGCCCCCCACGCCAGGGTAAGCTCTGCTCGCTTGCCTTGGCTGCAGGCGGATCGCCCTTCCTCCTCCTGGTCCTGGGAGAGCCTTTGGCTCCAAAGGGAGTGTGAGAGTGAGAGGGCCAGAGGCAGGAACAGCAACAGACGGAGATGCCCCAGGGCAGGAAGGAGGAGATGGGGGCTCCTGGAATTCTGTTCCCTGGAGGTGCCCTGGGGGGGCGGGTTGTGGAGAGGTGGGGGCCGGCACCAGGGCTCCTCCAGCCTCAGCAAAGCCTCAGCCTGAACCCAGCACAGACCTTGCAGAGCTGCTGCCCTTCAGTGGACAAGCCCTGACCATTGACCAGGGGCCTGCGAATTTACTGGCAATGAACAGATTGACAGGAAAAAGGTTTATTTCATGGGCCTACAGGCGCTCTCCATAAGGGCTGGGAATTTATGTGCCAGCTTAATGGGCAGTGAGGCTGCAGAGGGGAAGCATGGAAGGTGGTTTTTTTCATATATAAAAAATACACTTTATTGATTTTTACAGAGAGGAAGGAAGAGGGATAAAGAGCTAGAAACATCGATGAGAGAGAAACATCGATCAGCTGCCTCCTGCACACCCCCCACTGGGGATGTGCCTGCAACCAAGGTACACGCCCTTGACAGGAATCGAACCTGGGACCCTTGAGTCCGCAGGCCGACGCTCTATCTACTGAGCCAAACCGGTCAGGACAGTACGGAAGGCTTTGACAAGGCATGCGCTATGGGCTGCAAGTTTAGCCCCCATGTGCTGGTCTTTGGAGATAAGGTCGTTGGGAGGTCATCAGGGTCAGAAGAGGTCTCGAGAGCGGGCCCCCGTGGCGGGATTAGGGCCCTGATAAGGCGAGACGCCGAAGAGCTTGCTCCACGTCTGCATGTGGAGACACACTGGAAGGTGACCACCTGCAAGCCAGGAGGAAAGCTCACACCGGAATCCAACCAGCTTGGCTCCTTGCTCTCGACTTCCGGCCTCCAGAGCCGTGAGGAAGTTACTGTCTGTGTTGGAGCCCCCAGCTGTGGCCTTTTGCTGAGCTGACTGACACAGCTCATGTACACAGCTGTCTTGGAATGCCCCAGGTTAAAGGCCAGCGGGCTCCCTACCGGAGATGCTCACAGAGGGGCAGGGAGCGGGGCTTTGGTCAGACAAAGGACACTCAGGAAAAGCTATCCGCTGCATCTGCGGGGCCTCGGATGTCTTCGGCTGTGAGCAAGCTTGTTGCCATCCCAGTGGCTACTGTCCCTTTAGCTGCAGGCCTCCTCTTGCCTTGTCTCAGGGAGGAGACGGGAGGGGGGTGGGGGTGCTTAGAGAAAGGCAGGGCGGTCTGTCACTTGGGCTTGGCCCTTGACGTGAAGAGATGGGCCCTCCTGTGGAGAAGGCGTCTCTCAAAAGCCTTTCACACGCCTCCTCTCAGTTTGCACGCGTGCCCTCTTCACGAAGCTGGGGTAGAGGCTGTGGGGCAACTGGTGAGGAGCCAAAGCCCCGTGAGGCTGAATGACGAGGGTGGGAATCGTGTGAGACCCCGCAGTGGCTCCTCCTCCAGGGCTCTCCCCAGCAGGATGTGGACGGGCAGAGAGAAGGAGGGGCCTCGAGCATGGGGGCTGCAGACAGAGGGTGCAGAGGTGAGAGGCAGCAGGAAGGCGGCCACATCTGTAGGGAGCAGAAGGGGAGTGTGGGGTACCTACGGGGCAGGTAGGCTGGGGTGAGGTCACAAAGAACTGTGAAGGTCAGGCAGAGAATTCAGGGTCAGGGAGACTGAAACCTTTCTTCTTCTGTGGGTTTGTAAGCGTCCGCAATGAGCAAACATCCCATCTGTGTTATAAAAAGCCAGTGCCGTAGTGTCGCAGCGACCAAATGACCGGTCACCATGAAGTGCATGGAGCAGCTCTCGGTCCCTCCCCTGCAGCCTGGCAGCCGGTGGGCAGGCGGGGGTAGGGGTGGCGGGAGGGGGCGAGGTGAAGCGTGCACAGGTGGGCGGGGCTGTGTGATTTCGCGTGCTGGGCCTCTGGTTTACATTATATAAGGAGATTTTCTTAGAAAGGGGGGAATGGCATACACAAAGCCCAGAATAGACCCGCGGGGAGGGGTGCAGGGAGAATGGCTGGGGATTCAGTAGCGGGAGGGGTGGGTGGAATCGGACTGGGGGTGTCTGACCTTGTCTGCATTGAAAGAGCCTTGATCTTTGTAGGAGGAGCCAGGCAGCCAGGGACAAGGCAACGCCTCGGAGGGCACAGCAGGGGCAATGGAAGGAAATAGGAAGTTCTTTGGAGATACTACTGTTTGAATACGGGTGGACTCCTGGCTGTCAGAGCCTCAACTCCCAGCGTCTTGGTGCCCACGGCTGCACTCATGGGCCTGTGATTTATAGCAGTTTGATGTTGCTGAGGAGGGAAACTGAGGCAGGCCAGCTCAGAGCCCCTTGGTTAGGACAGCAGCCACTGTTTACCCAGCCCTGACGCCTTGAGGCAGCTCTGTTCAGTCCCAGGCCCTCGTATGGGGACTCAGAGGAAAAATCTTTTATTTCCTATGCAAAGTGGTCTCCAAGTGAGAGATCAAACTTCAGCGAGTGCTCAGAAAGCAATTAACTTCACTCAAAGTGAAGAATATTGTTTTGTGCCACAAGTCGTTTTTTCTTTTCCCCCAGAAAAATTACGCCCTCAAAAATCAACATTTGATTTAGACTTTGTTTGTGTTCAGAATGATGTGAGGATATGAACAGGCAGCGTGGGACTTTATAAAAAAAATATGATGCAGCTGAAATCATTTTAGGGCTGGATCTAGCTTTGCATTTGCTTTCTGGAGAGCCCGGTACCAATTTTCACCGCGCCAGCTGCGTACGAGGCGGGCCTGGCTCTTCATAACCTCGGCAGCGTTGAGAATTATAATTGAAAAAATGTTCATTTGATGGTGAAATATTGCTCCGTTGTGTGTTTCTTTGTTTACAGGGAAGCTGAATATTTTTTCCTATGGTTATTAGCTGCTTACATTTCCGTATTGTTTTCATAATAGGTTTTCGCCTCTGTCCATTTTTCTCTCTCATTGCTTTGTACAAGCTTTCTATATATGATAGCTCATGTTTCTTGAGCCTATACAGGGGTCCTTGGTTTCTACATCCCCATGACCTTAGTCCCTGAAGGTATAAGGTTGTACAGGAAAACAAAATTTGCCATCATGCGAAAATAACACACATGGGCTGCTTGCTCTCTTATAAACTCTGCCCAACTCACACATCCCCCACCCTTAGCACTAGCGTACTCATCCACCCTCCCTCATCAGATCTCTGGGTTCGTCTGTTCCTGCCAGCCACATGTTATAAACTTCTTGGGCCTCATGCAATTCCAAATTTTGCCAAAGATGCGAAATTTCCCGAGGTTGATCAAAGTGATTATGGAAGATGACTCGAATCCCAGGCAAGGCTCCTGGCACGTGAGAATGCAGCAGAGTCCAGGCAGCTAACAATTACGGACGAGAAAATCCACGAGGCTGATGAGATGACAGACACTTCAAAAGGGAGAGATCTGAGTTTGAGAGGATTAAGACAGGCCATTGGGAAAATGGAGGAGGCCCTCAGATAGATAGATATTTTGCAAAAATGTCTTCTTTGCGGCTGTGCGGTGAAAGTCAAACGTGAAATCAAGAATGTTGTATCGCCCCATCCGACTATCTTGTCAAAAAAATTATGCCCTCCCAAATCAACATTTGAGCTAGAAGAATTAGAAACGGAGTTGATTTCACATCCTACTCTTGTTAAATGGAAGTTAAAACAGGTTTTCATAATTTGTAGTTCTTTTTTTAAGATGTATCTTTGCTGTTGAAGATATTACAGGTGTCCCCTTTCCCCTCCCCTCTCCCCCCATTGACCCCCTCCTCCCTCCACCCTCTACCCCTCCTCCCTGCCAGGCCTTCACCACACTGTTGTCTGTGTCCATGGGTTATGCATACATGCATGGAAGTTCTTTGGTTTCTTTCTATGTTTTAAATGATTTCACTCGGTGGCCTTTGCTTTTTTTTCTAATCCCAATTTTCCTTAAACAGTGAGGACCGTCGATATCGCAACTTTACTTGCTTTTGTGAACAGGATGCCTCCCTCTGTTCATGGTTGGAGCCACGGTGTGGTGTTCTTGTCCTGTCCCTGGGTCCCGGGGCACAGGCCTTTCTTCAGGAGTCCCCGTGGTGCCTGGTGGTCTCCTTTGAGCACAGACAGGACATGGGACATGAAAGCATCCCTCCTGGAAGCTCTTGGACACGTGAAGGCTCATAGCTCTGGCCACGCAGACTCCCGTTCATTCCAGGCTGGGCAAGGCTCTGAGGCAAAGAAAGAGCCATTCCTACTCCCATGCGGATAAGCTTTACCAGGCTTATGGGGCCTGGCACAGGGTGCTGGAAACGCTCCTGTTGTAACCGAAACCCAAGTTCGGCTGTTGGCCACCGGCAAAGCCAAACTCACGAGACATGTGCTGATGAAAAAGAAAAGGGTTTTATTCAAGTGCTGGTCACCTGAGAAGATGGGGGACTCTTGTCCAAAGCCCATCTTAATATCTCAGTGCGGGCAGAGGTGTTTATCAGGAGGGAGAGGGACAGCAGGACAAAGAAATCAAAGTGATGGGGGTCGAAAAGTTCTCTACGCGGAGGCCAGCACAGTCCATTCTGATAAGGACAGGAAACTGGTCAAGTGATGGTCTAAGGCAGCGGTTCTCAATCTGTGCATCGCGACCCCTTGGGCGGTCGAACGACCCTTTCACAGGGTCGCCTAAGACCATCATGCATATCAGATATTTTACATGCCGATTCATAACAGCAGCAACATGACAGTGATGAAGCAGCAACAAAAACAGTTTTATGGTTGGGTCACCACAACATGAGGAGCTGTATTGAAAGGGCCAGAAGGTGGAGAACCACTGATAATGTGTGTCATCCTGGTCTTCATCATCCTGGTCTCACATCATCCTGGTTCTACGGCTGAAGGTCAGCAATTCTCCCAGAGCTGGTAGTGATCAGAGTAGTAATGAGGTATCTAACTAGAATTTACTCCCTAAATTCCAGGCTCTGTTTGGGCCTGTACACGTGGGACATGGGGGCAGGGGAGGCTGAGCATTGGTTATTTTTGCACAAAAAGACCATTGTCCTAGCCTTTTCCTTCCCTGTTCGATGATCAGCGGTTCCTCTCCTTCTTCCCTCTGCCATTCAATAAGGACAGGGCAGGCAAGAGAAGGCGCTGTAAAATCCAATGAGCTCAGGCTTCAGAAGGCTCCATCTCCCTGGTGCTGGCTCCCACCACCACCAGCAGCAGCCTGGCCTGCTGCAACGCACACCCATGGGAGGTGTGCCGGGGAGGACGGGTGCCCTGAGCATCAGGGTGCTGGGTAAGGTCCCTCCTCTCTCCTCCTCTGGCGGCGCTAGGCCACCCACCTCCCCAGCACCTGCTCCTCCACTCCCCTCGAGTTGACCAAAGTCTCTGCTCTCCCTCAGTCATCACAAAGGGAGGCGGTTCTGAGGTTTGCAGAATCGGCCCCAGGCCCTGTGCCTGCAGCCAAAACCTGTCTTGGGCAGAGGTGGGAGGCGGTGCTTTGCTGCAGGCAGATGTTTTGTTCTCCAGTGGAGATGAGGACTGAGCCTGGGAGCGTGCAGATGGGTGGGAGTGGAGAGGGACCCTGGGGGGCCGTGAGCGGGATCCGTGCAGATGGTGTCGGTGGAATGGGATTCCTGTGGCAGATGATTTTGATGAAGCGCCGGGTAAACCCTCTGCACGCAAAGGTTTCTGGTGGTTCTCCTGCCTCCCACCCTTCACTGCTGCTGTCTCTCCTCCTCTTCAGCAATGCTTTCTTCTGGCCCCCAATCCCTGCCAACCCCCCGACTTCAGCCCTGTCTGTATGGCCCACCTCATACCCAAGGTCCCACCATTCCCACCCCTTCCGGCCTCTCCACACTTCCCTCCACTCCTGCCACCTCCTCAGGCGAGGCCTCCCCTCGGAGGTCCTCCCTTGTCCTCAGAACATCCCCATCTCCCCCACCTCCCCCTGTCCTCCCCTCCCACAGACCTCTCCCTTCCACCTGCTGTGGCTTACAAACACACCCAGGGATTCTCTGACATTCCAGCCACTGAAACCTGGGGGACATCCAGCTGTTTCCCTGGTAGATCAGGGCAGAGGTAACGCTAGGTCGGCAAAGGCCAGACACCTTCT
>PVJC01008363.1:0-48711 GCA_004026665.1 Murina feae | reverse complement strand
TGTTGTCACAAATGATAAAGTTTCATTTTTTATGCCCAAATAATATTCCATATATACATGTATATGTAAAAAAATGTCTTTATCCAGTCATCTGTTGATATACACTTAAGTTGCTTCCATATATTGGTTATTGTAAACAACACTGCAATGAGCATGGTGCACATATATATTTTCAAATTAATGTTTTGGATTTCTTTGGCCATATACCCAGCCATAAGGCATTTCCATGTTTTATGTTTTAGGAACCTCCATATTGTTTTCCACAGTGGCTGCACAGTCACAGTCTGTGTTTCCACCAACAGAGTTTGAGGGCTCCCTTTTCTCCATATCTCACCAACACTTATTTGTTGATTTGATGATAGTCAGCTGGCAGGTGTGAGGTGATACCTCAGTGGGGTCTTAATTTGTATCTCTCTGGTGATTAGTGACTTTGAGCATTTTTTCTATGTCTATAGGCCATGTTATGTCCTCTTTGCGTAAGTGTCTGTTTAGGTCTTCTGCCCACATTTTAATTGGATTTTCAGGAGGGGGTGTTAAGTTCTATATGAATCTTGGTTATTGATCCTTATCTGATGTATCACTGGCAGATATCTTATTTTATTCACTAGGTTGTCTTTTCATTTCATTGATGGTTTCCTTTGCTGTGCAAAACTTTTTAGTTAGATGCAGTCCCATTAGTTCACTTTTTTTTTTTTTGTTTCCCTCACTCTAGGAGATATTTCAGAAAAAATATTGCTAAGAGAAATGTCAAAGTTTATTGCCTATGTTTTCTTCTAAGGGTTTTATGATTTTGGATTTTTTAAGTCTGTAATCCATATGGAATTTATTCTTGTATATTGTGTAAGAAGGTGGTCTAGTTTCATTTTTTGCATGTATCTCTTCAATTTTCCTAACACTGTTAACTGAATAGATTGTCTTTAACCCCATTATATATTCTTGCCTTTTTTTGGTCAGATTTTAATTGTCCACGTAGGTGTGGATTTCTTTTTGGCTCTCTCTTCTGTTCCATTGATGTGTCTGTTTTTATGCCTGTACCACACTATTCTGAATACTAGGGCTTATAGTGTAGTTTGATATCAGGTAGTGTGATCCTTCCAACTTCGTTCTTCTTTCTTGAGATTGCTATGGCTATTTAGGGTCTTTGTGGTTCCATATAAATTTTTGGATTTTGTGTTCTGTGAAAAACACTACTGGTATTTTTACAGATTGCATTGAAGATGCACATTGCTTTGAGCAGTATATATATTGTAATGATGTTAATTCTTCCTATCCATAAACACAGTATATTCTTCCATTTACTTGTATCTTCTTCAATTTATTTCTTTAGTGTCTTATAGTTTTCTGAGTGCAGGTCTTTTGCCTCCTTGGTTACATTTATTACTAGGTTGTTGTGGGTGTTTTTTGAGGCAATTGAAAATGGGATGTTTTCTTAGTATCTCTTTCTGATATTTCATCATTGGTGTATAAAATGCAACCAATTTCTGAGTATTTATTTTGTATCCCACTAATTAATAAATTCATTTATCAGTTCTATTGGATTTTTGGTGGAATCTTTAGGGTTCTCTATACAAAGTATCATGTCATCTGCAAATAATGACGGTTTTACTTCTTCCTTTCCAATTTGGATGCTTTTTATTTGTGTTTCTTATCTGATTGCTATGGCTAGCACTCCTAATACTAAGTTTAATATGAGTGGTGAAAGTGGACATTCCTGTCTTGTTCCCAATCCTGAGGAAACCACTTTAAGCTTTTCCCTGTTGAGTATGATGTAGTTGTAGGTTTGTCATATATAGCCTTTGTTATGTTAGGGTATGTTTCCTCTAGTCCCACTTTGCTGAGAGTTTTTATTATAACTCGAGGCCCCGTGCATAAAATTGTGCACTCCTCGGGGGGATCGGGCCTAAGCTGGGAGTCGGACATTCCTCTCGCAGTCTGGGACCCCTCGCTCCTTACTGCCCGCCTGCTTGCTGCTCCTTAGCTCTCAGCTTGCTGCTCCTTAGTGCTGCTGTTGAGGCAGGAGAGGCTCCCACCTCCACCACTGAACACGCCAGCCTGAGCCTGGCTTCTGGTTGAGTGGCACTCCCCTTGTGGGAGCACACTGGCCACCAGGGGGCAGCTCCTGCATTGAACGTCTGCCTGCTGGTGGTCAGTGCTCATCACAGTGACCAGTCATTCTGGTCATTCTGCCATAATGGTCACTTAGGGTTTTATTATATAGATAGATGGGTGCTGGATTTTCTGCACCTATTGATATGGTTGTATGGTTTTTATTCTTTCTTTTGTTTATGTGGTATATCAAGTTAATTAATTTGCAGATATTGTACCAACCTTTCACCCAGGAATAAATCCACTTGATCATGTTATGTGATCTCTTTAGTGTATTGCTGAATTCAGCTTGCTAATATTTTGTTGAGAATTTTTGCAGCTGTGTTCATCAGAGTATTGGCTATAATATTCTATGTTTGTAATGTCTTTGTCATGTTTTTAATCAGAATAATGCTGGCCTTGTAATGAGCCTAAAACAATCCTGGAAGCTTTGCTCCACTTGAGTTTCTTTGAGTAGTTTCAGAAGGAGAGGTGTTATTCCCATAAAACTCTTCAGACTTTGTCTTCTTCACAAAGAAGAATTTGGGTTCCCATAAACTTTTATTATAGCCTTATCACCCAAACCCTTCATTGTCTGTCTCAATTGTAGTTTTTGAACTCCCTCCAAAACGTATTTTTTGAGTCACAGAGTCCATGACTTAATTAGACCTTTCATTTCCAAAGAATTAAGTAAATTTCAGTAAGGTATATCGCACCAGGGGAAGGGCATTGGAAAAAAATGGGTCTTTTATATAAATAGCACATTGAACCACAAATGAGTTTTCCTTTTCTCACTTGTTTTTGAAACAATAGGTATTTTTGACTAATTTAATTCCTAGTAGATTCTAATTCTAAAAGCCTGCCTTGCATTCTTCTGTGGGTACATGGCTGCTGGATCCCAAAAAAGGCAAGAGGTATGTTCTCTGATGGCCTGGTAAACAGTAAAGGAAATGGCTGGCAACAGGCCAGCACGAAGCACCTTACCCAGGTGTGGGCATGGGGCGGGAGGAGGAGGGTAGTTTGTTTTTCGGTCTTTTCCTCAGCAGCTTCTGTCCTGAGAAGTTCTGAGGGGCAGAGCACTGGCCCTGCTTCTTCATTTACTGAAGGAGGTGTGTCTTCTAGGAGCTGTCCTTAGCTGTGCTAGTTTCTCCACCCTATTCACTTGGTATCTGTGCTCAGGTTTTCATGCAGGAAAGGCAGGCATTTCGCTTGCCTTGGGGCTGTGGAGCAGAGCAGGAGCCTGGCCTGCACTTGGCATCACCTTTGCCAGGCTGCCTTCAGCAAGTCGCTGTCCTTCTTCCCCCAGCTTCCCTGAGGGACGAACTCAGGTCCCAGAGGATCTCTGAGGTCCCTGTCAATCGGATCTTCCATGATTCTCACAGCACCAGTTCTTCTCATTGCTTCATAGAGGGACCACGAAAAGGAAAGAGGAGTTGGGTTCAGCAGCCAACTGGGAAAAGGAGACATTCTGTCCCCTCAGTCCTCTCTCCCAAAGACCCGAAATCAGTGTCGGGTAAAGGATGGAATGAGTGTTCATTGGCATCTCCCATGTGTCAGGCGCCGTTCAAGCACTTGACTAAAGAGTCGATGCACTAGGTGTCCTTTGCTACCACAGCCCCATGCGAACCCCCCATCCCTACCCAGAGGGGTCCATCCGCATTCTTCAGGTCTCACAAGGTGTTACCTCTTCCCTGAAGCCTTCCCTGACCTCCTGACTGTTCCGCCTGGGTTGGTCTCCCTGTCCTGTTATGGTTCCCCTACTTTCCTTCACTGCCCCGTTCACAGTAGTAATTAAATAATTACCTATACAGATAGATGTTTTCATGCCTGCTGAGCTGAGATCTCCATGAGGGTAGGAACCACATAAGTATTGTGTTTCACTGTATTCCTAGAGCCTAGCACAGTGTTGATGAGATAACAGCAGTTCACGAAGGATTTCTTGAATGGGCGTCGTAAGCATGCGTGCACAAATGGGTGGGTGAATAGCAGAGCTGGGCACAAACCCAGAACTCTCGGCTCTTGGAGACCAGACTGAAACTTCAGAAGCGTCTACTGTGCTGTGTGCTGGCACGCAAGGGCCTTGCTCCACAGCCGTCCTCCTCTCTCCAGCAGTGGGAGGGTCAGCAGTGCTGCTCTGGACACTGAACCCCAAAGACGTCTGTGAACTGGTTGGAGATCACAGGTCTACCTGAGGCTGGTGGTGGTGGCTGGAGGTGGGTAGGAGGAGGCACTGAATTAAACCAAATAAATGTCCTTGGTGGGCATTTGGCCCACTTTCTCGTACACTCTGCCAAGGGCTGCGAATAAGCAACATTCTGCAAGGGCTCTAAGGCAGTAAGAGTGGGTGCATGAGAACGAGGGAGGAAAACCCAAACATGACAACCTCCAGGGAAGCAGAACTAAAACTCCAGTGTGGACCCTGCTGACAGCCCACCTGGCTCAGGCTGCCTGCAGGCCCATGCTGTGCCCCAGCGCCTGGCTGTGGCCCTTGGGGAACCCGCGGCCGGTATCTGCCCAGAGGCTTTCGTCCCTTACTTCACATCACCTGCCACCGCAGTGAGCAGCTGATAGGAGGCCAAAAACACTAACAATAGAAATTTGATTTCTTCTTCTAGACAAAAAGCGTTGGCGTCCACTGGAGGAAGAAGTGTTCAAGCCGCATGCGACTGGTTAGTATAAAATAACTAAATTGAGAAAATGACACTTGGCCAACTCTGAATCTATGTGGACGTGCAAGGCTGTGCAACCTCTTCAATGAGCCTGGGGTGGGGTGAGGGAGGCCCTGTGACTGGACCATTCACCCCGCCAACTGCCTCTTCCCGCTGCCCAGGGTGTGCTTCTCCTTAGCCCTACCCAATAGCTGCCGCCCTCCAGCCCCACAGATAGAAAGAGACTGTGTGCCTGCTGCGCCAGTCAGTTGAGGGAAACACCTACCCACCTTCCAGGAAGTCGCTGCCCAGGGCAGAGCGAGGAGGCTCCCAAGCATCCCTGGTCTCTGGGAGGTACCGGTTTATCACAGATGGAGCTGAAGGAACCCCGTTGAATGGCTGTGGGTTAGGAAAGGTGGGGTTCACCTGTGAGCCTCCTGGAGAGGCTTCAGGTTTCTGAGGGAGCCGTGGCACAGAGACCCCCACAGGCGAAGCTGTGGCTGAGGTCACAGTGAAGTATGAGCTGCAAGGGGTAGGTCCTTAGCACAGAGGGAAGGCCCTGCCCACCAGCAGCGTGTCTGAGCCCCCACCCCACTCCCCCCAGTTATTCTCCAGCAAGGATGCCGCTCTCTCCGCAGGCTCTTCTCCCACGTGGGTGACCCGTTCCTGGACGACCCGCTGCCTCGGGAGTACGTGCTGTACCTGCGCCCCACGGGCCCCTTGGCCCAAAAGCTCTCCGACTTCTGGCAGCAGTCGAAGCAGATCTGTGGGAAGAACAAGGCGCACAACATCTTCCCCCACATCACCCTCTGCCAGTTCTTCATGGTGAGCGCAGCCCCCAGCCGCCTGGCGGGACCTGGAGTCACAGGCACAAGAGCTGTGTGATCCAGTTCAGGTCATCGGGAGTGTGCAGTTCCCTCCTCACAGATGGGGTGTGTGCGTGCGCATGTGTGTGCATGTGCACGTGTGTGTGTGCACGTATGTGTGCGCACGCTCGCATGTGCATGATGTGTGTGGTGGTGTCATAGCCACAGCTGGGTGGAGGGTGCCCTGAGGACCATGGAACCGAGCTCCCTGGCCCCCAAGTGCAGCCGCCCTTCCTCTCCAGTGCGAGGACAGCAAGGCAGATGCCCTGGGGGAGGCCCTGCAGGCCACCGTCAGCCGCTGGAGGGGCAAGTTGTCGGTGCCGCTGCCCCTGGAGCTGTACACCTCCTCCAACTTCATCGGGCTCTTCGTGGAGGAGGGCAGCGCCGAGGTCCTCAAGAAGTTCGCCGCTGACTTTGCCGCGGAGGCTGCATCCAAAACCGGTGAGCCAGGCTGGCCAGGGGGCGCCCCTCAGAGTGGGAGGGTCGGGGGTGCTGTGACAAATGGCCTGGGGTCGGGAGGTGCTGCAGGCCTGGAGCACACCCCTCCCGGGAGCTCCCGCCTCTGTCCTGTGCTGCTAACTTCCCTGAGAGGATGCCCAGTGCAACTCCCCGACACTAAGAACACAGCCACCTGCTCCCCATGGAGCCACCTCGGAGCTGGGAGCCTTCCTTCCGCCCGCCGCCCCTCCCAGGCAGGCACCACCTGGGCCGGTCACTCAGGCCCAGGGGAGCACAGCACAGAGGGCAGAGGGGAACCTTTCAGAACCCAGGGACAGTCATGTCCACTGAGCCACGCCCTCGACCTAGGAAACCCGTACACAGCCCCTAAGCCTCAGAAGCCGTCCGACTGTCCCCTTCAGCACCTCTTCTGCTCGCTCGTGGCAGCTCGTAGCTTAAGTGCTGCAATTTCCCACCAAAGCAGTTGGCTGAAAGGGATGCTGAGGATGCATGGTGACAGGCACCAGGCACGGGGGGCTCCTCCCCTCGGACCACAGGTTCGGACGAGCTCGCCGAGCTGCAGGACAGACAGACAGTGAGGTGAGGCAGTACCTGGGCGCCCGGACAGTGAGTCGGTCGGCAGGGGCTCAGTGGGAAGCTGCGGTGTGTTACCCACCACACATGCGACAGTCAGACGCGGTTCCTCCTGGCGGAGCGCAGAGCCTGGCTGAGCACAGGGGCTCGCAGAGCCCAGAAGAGAGGCCACCCCTGGAGGGTGGCTCCACCCGCGCAGCAGAAAGGAGCTCACAGGGCGATGTTGCTCCCTGCAGGGCGGGTGCCCCAGCCCCAGCAGAGAGGGCCTTGGAGGCCACCCGCCCATGGAGGCCACCCGCCCGCCAAGGGCTGCACGCACAGTTGGCCTGAGGCATGGGTGCAGGGACAGAGGGGCCCAAGCTGCTTGCTCCACCTCATGTGGAGGGCGGGGCCGGGCCACCTGGTCTGGAGGGCAGGGCTGGGCCACCTGGGGTAGAGGCTGTCTTCCCAGCCCAGCTGGGACTGCTGGCACCTCTTCACTGGAAAAGCCTGAGCAGGGCTGGGCTCCGGGAGTGTGTGGAGGGCCCAGCCCCCGAGCTGGAGGGCTCCCTCGGGTTCAGCCTGGAATATCCCTCTCCAGGTGGGGACTACAGCCGCCCCCCAAGGCCCCTGCTTCTGGATGAGTGTCTGCTTCCTGACTTGGGGCGCCTGTCATGTCACAGGACCTGAACATTCCAGAGAAATGGCCAGTAGAGAGGACAGTGGTGTCCTGTGTTCATCCTCCTTTCTTAGGGAAATGGCTCCTGTTCACCCCACAGCACTATGAATACCCCACAGAAACTCAACTCATGTTGCAGCCACAAAACCCAGGTGCCTCACACAGGAGCAAAGCAGTCTGGCCAGGGCCTGGCCTGCTTTCCTGGTGGGATGGGGAGAGAGCCCTTCCTCTCCAAGAGGTCCCCCCTCCTCCCCCTCCTCCCCCTCCTCCTCCTCCTCCCTCTCCTCCTCCTCCTCTTCCCAGGCCAGTTTCTGGGTCCTTACACCGCCTCCTGCTGGTGGTTTGCAGAACTTCGTACCCTGCTGTGTAGCTGGCCATGCTCCTTGCAACCTAAAAGCCGGCCATCAGGGCTTTGCCTTGGTGTTCTAGAATTTGCCGGACCCCAGATTCCTTCGGCAGGTAGATTCAGTGTTGCCTCCGCAGGGAGATCCATTCATGTCATGTTCATTTAACACCTGGCATGTGCTGAGCACTGGGACCCGGTGTGAACAAGACAGCCCTGGCTTGCGGGCTCACACCCAAGAGGAGCAGAGCAGTAGCACAAAGAAGGCGCTCAAAACCCAGGGACCTGCTCCCACTGCCATCTCCGTGTGGTCTGAGTGAGACTCTTAGCTTCTCAGCTCCCTAACCAGCAGTCACCAGCCTTTCGGACCTCACGGACCACCAGTGGCAACTGCCACCCTAGACCCCTCTGGTTGCAGCTTCTTCAGGGTCTGGCATGGACAGGAGCTGTGCTCCCCACTGAGAGAGACACAAATGAGGAAGAAGAGCGGGCCCTGGAGGCGGCGGCTGGCTTTGCTTCTTTCTGGGGTGTCTTAGCGGAGCAGTCTGTTTGCATGAAGCTGGGGTTCCAACCAAGCATGTTTGCCCCCGGGGACGGCTGGCAAATCTGAGTCATTTCCAGTGGTCACACTGTGCACAGGGCAGCGCCCCAAATGCTGTGAGAATCCCTATTTTAAACTTTGAAAATATTAGTTTTTCTTCATTTCTCCATCAGAGCCACTCAGAAGCTAAAAGACTTGATTTCACCAAAACAAAGGCAACCGTAGTTTTGAGAGTCCCATGATGACATTTGCTCTTTATTTCTACGTGAATGAGTTCATCCCCTTAAGGCTCAGTTTCCTCATCTGAGTGGTGGGGCTACTCCTGCCGGGGTTGTCGTGAGGGGAGCAACCAGAGCGATCGCCTCCCGGCCTGCCTGCGCTCCCTCTCAGGCTGCGGTCAGGGCCTGTGCCCATGCAGCTGTGTGACAGCGCGCTCCCTCTGCTGTGCATGGGGAGCAGGATTCTGGGCTCTCCCTCAGCCGCTGCCAGCAGTGTGAGCCTAACATCCTGGCTCCTCCTCTTCCAGAAGCGCATGTGGAGCCTCATAAGAAGCAGCTGCACGTGACCCTGGCTTACCACTTCCAGGCCAGCCACCTGCCCACCCTGGAGAAGCTGGCCCAGAGCATCGATGTCAAACTAGGGTGCGACTGGCTGGCAGCCATATTCTCTCGGGACATCCGATTCGCTAACCATGAGGTAAGGTTTCCCTGCGGCTCCTGATGTGAGCAGAGGATGGGGGAAAAGGCAAAGCCCGGAGTCTTGCCGCTTGAGGGGACAGGGGGCAGGGAGCAAGGGGCTGTCAACCACCCTGTGCCACCATTTGAGGGAATCTGCACTGCGCTCTGAAGAGTAACACTGTCCTTCTCCCTGAAGGAGAAGCTGAGTCACAGATGTTGGGTCTGAAGCTGAATAATTTAGGGCCGGAGCTGCAACCAGAATTCAGGGATTTTGACAGTGAAGGTGGGCAATCCATCCAAAAACAGACCACAGGGTTAGATGAAACAGTCGCTATCCAGTTTAATGACATTTATTATCAGCACTGACATTTGTTAACTAGTTTTTTAACAGCAGAAGAACTGACTTCTTAAGTCTTTTAACATTTCTTTTAGATTTTGAAAAATATGAAAAATTGTTAGAACCTCAGGGTCTAGACCAGACAACCTCATCATCGATTTGGAGCGTTGGGAACAGCGACCCAGATGCCGGGGCCGGGCCGGGCCGGGGTGCAGGGAGGCAGTGCCAGGACGCAGCTCCGGACACCAGTGGTTGCCGGAGCCTTTCCTGCCGGCTCTGGGAGCCTGGGCTGGACCTGATTTGCGACTCTGGCAAATTTGTCCCCTGAACAGCGGCCTCCCCTGCACAGGGCAGGGCTGGGTGGCTGGCCGCCCGCTTTCCGAGAAGCCACCTTGGCGAGCGGGAGGCGAAAGCATCTTCCAAGGGCACCTCTAGGCAACACTGCCCTCGGTCGCCTGCCTGACCCACATTGGGCTCGGTTGGCACTTAGGGAAGAGACACTCAGATGAATTATTTTCTAAAAATAACGTGGCCTCTTTGTCTCTTATTTGTTAAAGCTCATTTGGCTCCCCTCTGAGGCCGTGGCACCCGCCGAGCCCCCTGCATGTGTTCATGCAGAACCTGGCCGCCCGGCGGGGGAAGGCTGGGCCTCATTGCCTTCTCTTCTCCAGACCTTGCAGGTGATCTACCCCTACGCCCCCCAGAATGACGACGAGCTGGAGCTGGTGCCGGGGGACTTCATCTTCATGTCTCCCGTGGAGCAGGCCAGCACCAGCGAGGGCTGGGTCTATGGCACCTCCCTGACCACCGGGGGCTCCGGGCTCCTGCCCGAGAACTACATCACCAAGGCCGACGAGTGCAGCACCTGGGTGTTCCACAGGTGAGCCGGCCCAGGCCTGGGCCTGCAGACTTCCGGGAGCGGGGGGCCTGGGCTTGACCTGGACACGCAGGGCAGCAGCCACTGTAGATGGAGGCCCAGGAGGAAAGCCTGCCGGCTCCAGGCTCCCAGGGAATAGCTGCCGTGAGGATGGGAGAGCTGAGCAAGGGGCCGCTCTCCCTGCCCTGTCCCATGTAACCGTTGGCCTGAGTTCCAGATCGGAGACTAAACCGAGGCTGCTGAGTCCCCCTCTGATGGCTGAAGTGTGGGTCCCCCATTCTGAGTTTTCATGGTTCCAGGTTTATGTCCACTGTGTCCTGGGTCATTGCTGGGGTGGCCCGACTCCGAGCGCAGCCGGGAGGCAGTTCCCGAGACACCACCAGGCCAGCAGTGACAGAGTTCACAGTGTCAGGACACCAGCACGCCCTCATCTAGTAGGTGGCTCCAGGCCAGTGCTCAGACCTGGCACGTGAGTGACTAGATGACAGCCAGCGTGTATTCAAGGAAATGGGCAACTGACTGCAGAGCCTGGAAACACTCTTGGTTCCTGGTCCCCTTTGGACAGTGGCCTGTGGCTAGTTTGTGTCCCAGTAAATAAAATAGAAACAAAGTCACCTTCTCTTTCTTACTTGGAGCTCCGAGCCCACCCTCCCCCAACACACAGGGGTCCCGCCAAAGTGGGTGTGAGGTCGTCCTCCTCCTCTTGTGTGGGCCCCGTGCCCACGTGGCTGAGCTGGAAGCTCTGGACACAGCCGTGCGGGCCCAGCATCGTAGAAGAGAAGCAGACGGGTAGCCTCAGTGTGCGTTTTGCTTGGTGGGAGAAAAGAAAAGAAGTCACCTGCTCGGTTGGCAGCACACACCCGAGTGGGGAGAGAACATCTCCCCTGATCCCCGGGCCTAAGCAGCTCCCTCTTCCTTCCAGTCCCCCCACGCGACCCCACAACACCCAGCGTTTGGTGGCTCAGCTCAGAAGGTCAGAGCTGCCTCATGTTCCCCAAACATTTGCTTTTTCAGAAATGTTTCTGAAGATGAAAATAAATGAATTGGGTTTGCAAAGTTGCCCTTTTACCCTGTGAAAGCATAACACTCATGAATGAACTGAGGACTAAGGCTCTCATGATGCACCGCCCTTAGATCGCGTTCCTAAAAGCAGGCTTGCACACAGGCGAGGAGCAATGCCCAAGCCCGCTGGGTCCCGCGCCCAGCCCACTCTTGCCCAGACTAGAGCTCAGGTTGAAATTCGAGTGAACGTGAGTGCTGTCCGTCCCTGGGTCACAGGGAGGTCTGTGTCATCTCTTCTGAGAGGTGACCTGTGTGCTGTTCTCCTGGGACCACACCCAGCCCCACTGAGGTACTGGGCATCGTAATGAAGAATTTGAGTTTTTATTCCAACAGTCTTGCTGACTCTCCAGTGTACTATCCGTGTGACCTTGCCAGGCTGCACTGCCCTCTGAGCCTCTGTTTGCTAATCTACAAAGTAAAGGTGATAATGAACTGTAGCCAGCTGTGAGCGGGGAGGAGTGGGGAGGAGGCTGCAGGGGAGGGCCTGGCTTTACATGGATCAGGTTGCCTGCGTGGCAGCACTGAACTGAAGTTGTCATTAGCTTTATGACGTTCTCTTCTTTCTAACCTGAGTTTCCTAGTCCTCTCTATATGCTCAGCAAATCAAATGTCTCTTCTGCAAAAGTGATCCTGCAGGAGAAGGGAACGTTCTATTTACCCCAGAGGCGGGAATGGCTCAGGGAGGCAGACTTCTCTCACCACTAACCTCAGCGGGTACAGAGTCTGGCCTGGCTGGCCTGGTGGGCCCTTGGGGAGGAGATTGAAGCAACAAGGGGAGCCTGGGGCCTGTGACCCTCACGATCCCTCCTCCTATCCTCAGGTCTCTGAGTGCATCCTGAGGGAACACTGTCCCCCCCCCCCCCCCCCCCCCCCCCCCCCCCCCCCGTTTCTCAGAGTGTCTGGCCTGGTTGAGTGTCCCTAGACATGTGTCAGTGGTGAGGCCCATTGTGTCTCTGAATTGGGGTGGCTAGTTGGTCCTCCTGGGCTTATCCTCAGGCCTGGCACTTGGGAAGATGAGTGTGAGCTCAGCTCCCCTCCCTGCTCTCAGCAGAAGGCACTGCCTGTGGACTTGCTGGAACTGACAGCCCCACTGCTGGAGGGAGCCCAGGCCTCATCCAAGAGAGGAAAGGGGTGGACACTCTCCTGGAGCTGCCTGCTGGCAGGGCTCTCAGTCCTTGCAGCAGCTAAGGAAGCAGTGAAGGGGCAGGGCAAGCACATTGGGCCCTACAGGCTTGAGGAATCGGAGAGTGAAACTGGATTTTCTTTAACTCTGAGAGGTTGGGAGGTCTCAGTTTAAAACAAAAGAGAATAACCGTCCATTAGACTGTGTGAACTGCACAAGATTTCCTTGGAGTACAGTTGCTTAAATTTTACCAAAATAGGCCTCATTTGGCCACACATCACATCATTGAGGCAGCTCTGTTGAACTGGACCCACCCCACCCTGAGTCCTGATCTCTGCCGAGTGGCCCGGATGCGTGTGGTAAACCACCCCGGTGATTAGGACGTGCGCAAGGGCGGCAACACTGCTCTTCAGGTGTGAGCGTGGCTGACCTTTGTGTATAAAGAGGGTGAGTCTATTTATGGTTGAAGAAAGGGGCGCCTTGGAGAGCGAAAAGGATGCTAAAATTACTAAAGTCAGACAGGTGTTTTATTTCGTTTTGTTTAATCCTTACCAGAGGATATTTTCCCGTTGGTTTCTAGAGAGAGTGGAAAGGAGGGGGAGAGACAGAGAGAGACACACATCAATGTGGGAGAGACATAACAATTGGTTGCCTTATGCAGGCTCCCCAGTCAGGCCAGGATTGGAGCCTGCAGCCCAGGTAACATGCCCTTGATTGGAATCGAACCTGAGCTGAACCGCCTGTGGTCATAGACTTTTTAGAAAGAATTTTTACTAACAACCAGTTAGCTTTATTATATTGTTAACTATAAGTTCTTTATTTTTTAAAAATATATTTTATTGATTTTTTTACAGAGAGGAAGGGAGAGGGATAGAGAATTAGCAACATTGATAAGAGAGAAACTTTGATCAGCTGCCTCCTGCACACTCCCCACTGGGGATGTGCCCGCAACCAAGGTACATGCCCTTGACCAGAATCAAACCTGGAACCCTCCAATCCGCAGGCCAACGCTCCATCCACTGAGCCAAACCGGTCAGGGCTGTAAGTTATTTTTTAAGTTAAAATTCTAAGAATAATACTGTGTTAAAAATACACAATCCAGAGCAGATGCTAAACTGCACAGATTGCTGGGTCAGCAGATACAACCAGGACTGCGCAGGGCTGACTGGGCCTGTGGCTGCCCTCGTTCTAAAAAAGCGAGAAATCTAACACTTAAATGTTCTCCCTTAATACGGCCCTGGATGCTGACGGAGATGGTCACCGGATTTGCCCAACGGCCATGCTTAAATCGCAGTGTTTATTAAATAAGGCTTCTTGGAGGACTTACTAACCCAATAATTTCAACCTGTGTGAGTTGCTGCCTCAGTTTAGCAAGGCCCCTGGGCTCCTGCAGTTCTGGTGTCACCCCGGAAGGGGAGCTCCGCTCCAGGCCCAGCGTCTGGTGGGAAATGCCCTGTGGGTGATGACCTTGTTGGAGTGTTTCTGAGAGGGAGGAGGGACAGGGAGGTCGAAGGGGGGCTAGGAGAGGGGAAAGTGGCCATGAGGTTTTCTCACCCTTGAGGAGCCACAGGCAAAGTGGTGGAGACGGTAGAAATGCTCCCTGGAATGTGTGGGTCGGAGTGAAAATCACCGCAGAAAAGATGAAAGGCAACGGGAATTACTTATTTCTTTTGAGCCTGAAAAATAGGTGGAAACAATGGTACAAAATTGACACCTCATTATTCTTTCCATGACTTCCGTGTAGACCATGTCTATGGCGTCTTAGCACAGAATGCAGGCCTCTCTTGCCCAGGGGGTGAGTTCGTCTGTCCCAAACAGAGAAGCCATCTGCCCCTAATTGATTAACAGCTGACTTAAGCATAAAGCAAGATGCACATCCCAGGAAGGGCCCCGCTGAGCTTTCCCAACCCGGGACTGTCCAGGGAGCGTTTGCTGCCAGTTCAGGCTAAGGACTCCCAGCTGATGCAGTGAACGTCTTCTTATCTTCCTCTGCAGTTCTTACTCGATCTTAAATGCATCATCTTCCAACGCGCTCCCATTCGGTGACGGCATATTGGACAGGCGGTCGTACGAGGACCAGGGCCTGGGGGAGATGGCGCCCCTCACCATCGTCTGCCAGCCCTCGCAGGTGAGGCTGCCACCAGGGTCCCCTGAGCACCTGTATCTGAGGATGAGGCCACTAACATACATACACCCTGGAGACGAGAAGAGCGGGCGGCATCCTGACAGGACCACCAGCACCTGGTCTCGGCTGTGAGGAGGCTCTTCGCAGAGGGGAGCACGGCAGCATGTGCGGCAGCAATCGCTGTGTCTGTGTCGTAGGCCGTGGTAAAGATGAGAGGAAACGGGGGCGGGAGGAAGTCGGTGAAAAGGTGAACAGTAGTTAGAGGTGCAAATTCCAGGTATAAAATAGATAAGTTATGGAGATGAACTAGGAAGCACAGAGAATATAGTGACGAATATCATAACTCTGTGTGGTGACAGATGGTTGCTTATACACCGCAAGGTATATAAGTGTCAAATTGCTATGTTGTACACCTGAAACTATTACACTATTGTATGTCAATTATACTTTGATGAAAAATATTAAAGGCAAGAATAAGGCTGTCAGCACAGCACCTGGTGCACAGTGAGTGTTCAGTGCACATTGGAGCACTTGGTATATGTCAGGTAGTTTGCAGAATGAAGAGTTGGAGAGTAGTTTGAACAGTACAAAGGCAAGTTGAAAGTTCAAACATGTTAAGGGTCAAGAGACCAGATCACTTTGGCTAGAGCCCAGAGCTTGCGTTAGGAAACAGTAAGGGAGGATATGGGGAAGACACGCCACCACCCAACTCCCTCCTTGGCAACCAAGGTAAATGCTGACCAGCATGACGCCTGCAGCCCTAGGGAAAGTGGGAATCACTCAGAAAGAAGGCATGGAGGGATGTTTACCACCACCCACCAGCAGTTGTAGAAACCAACGTCATCGGGACATGGCTTTGACTAGACCTACCGGTTGCATCACCTGATGTAGAACCATTTCCAGGAGCACCAACACGTATGAGTTGGACAATGGAGCCTAAACATGGTTAGAGCGAGAAGGCAGGCCCTCATGTTAGAGGAGACACTGGGCACATAGAGGCGAGGCAGACATGTTGGAGGTAATGAGCATCCTCACTCCCTGAGGGATCTGAAGAGGCCTCTGAGGAGGGGAGGACGCCATCCCACCAGTGGCTTTCCCTACGTGCCAGCTGGTTTCACCTCTAAGCAGTAACTGCCCTTCTGACAAAGCAGTCGCACTGATAAGGCCATTTTCTAACCCTTCCGATTTTGCAAAGCACCTGCAGTTCATCGCATTTGAGCCTCAAAATAACCTGTGAGGGCTGCAGGAGGATAGGCCAAGTCACACATTCGCAGAACCTGCTCGGAGCTCAGCTCACCTGCACCTGGCCCTGGCCTGTCCACTGTCTCGTGTTCTCTCCACTAACAGCTGTTCCTTTCCTGCAGCCTCTGAGGGCCAGCAGCCAGCCCGGCCCCCAGAAGAGATGCCTCTTCGTGTGTCGGCACGGCGAGAGGATGGACGTCGTCTTTGGGAAGTACTGGCTATCCCAGTGCTTTGATGCCAAAGGTGAGGAGCTGTTTGTCCTCTTCAGCATTGCTATGCCCATCGTGGCCTCTAGAGGGCACAGTCAAGCTACATATATCTGGGTGCAGCGCTCATTTCTGGCCAAGTGGGGTGTGGAAAAGCCTGCCATATGCTACATTCATAAGCCCTTCCTTGATTGTCTTGAGTGTTAGGGACCAGGTAAGTGTTCTTGTCTCCAGTCTGTAACTGGGACACCGGGGCCAAAGGCAGAAGTTTTGCCCACTGTCACATGGCCAAGTCAGAGGCAGGAAGGGGCATCCTGATTCCATAGCTAGACCCCCGCCCCCCATCACACTGACTCACGCTGGCTCCATGTTCCTTGGAGTGGCCTGTTTCACACGGGGAGGCTTACAGTTCAGAGCAGCCCCTGCCGAAGGGTGTCTGGTTACTATTCTCACTTAAAGTCTACTTCTTGTCACCTTTGTCAGCAGACTAGAGGAGTGGATTCCCAGACATTCTCACAAAGGAAAAGCGTTGGCCTTTTTTTCCTAAAAAGCTCAATTTAGTCTCTTTGGCTGAAAAAGGAATGAAATAGAGAAGCTGTCAGGATCAGCAATGAAAATCCTAAGGAAACAAGAAACTCACAGCCTCATATGACTTTTCTCTAGGCCGCTACATTCGCACCAACCTGAACATGCCTCATAGCTTACCTCAGCGGAGTGGTGGTTTCCGGGACTACGAGAAAGACGCTCCAATCACTGTGTTTGGGTGTATGCAAGCAAAACTAGTGGGTGAGTGCCCTGGAGGAGCTGCACAGCTGGCTTGGCCACACGTTCCGGATTCTGGTTTAGCGGGCATGCCAGGACACTTCCTGAGGGATTGTGTAACTTTTCTACAGGAAGGAAGTTTCCTCAAGGAACTTATTCTTTTTTAAAATATATTTTTATTGATTTCAGAGAGGAAAGGAGAGGGAGAGAGAGAGACATCGATGATGAGAGAGACTCATTGATCGGCTGCCTTCTGCATGGCCCCCACTGTGGATTGAACCCACAACCCAGGCATGTGCCCTTTGATGAGAATTGAACCCAAGACCCTTCAGTCTGCTCTATTCACTGAGCCACACCAGCTAGGGCTCCTCACGGGATTTCTTACATAACCAGTAAGCTTAGGACACTGCATTGGCACCGGGTACTTTACCGAAGTGAACAAGGTGATTCCTATTGAGGGTGTATGGACCAGTGATGGGCAAGGTCATGCCTGGTATGGCAGAAGCCAGCTTCTAGCACAAGGGTAAGGAGCAGGCTATCTTGGGGGAAGGGACTGGAGATACAGTGGCCAATTGATCCTTTGAAGATGCTTCGTTCCTTGCGGAGAGCCTGCCACTCAGAGTCAGCAGCCTTGTCCCATCAGTGACCTTCCTTGTGCAGATGCTCACTCTTTGTGCATGGCAGTGCCAGGTGCTGAGGATCCAAGCAGGAGTCCCCACCCTCAGGGAAACAAGCTTATAAATACATGAACGCCTCACAATGTGGCATCCAAAACCAAAATGGGGCACACAGGATTACTTAAGCACAGGGGAGGCGGGACCCAAGATGGCAGTGGAGTAGGTGCAAGTTACACTCACCTCCTCCCAGGATCAAACTGGAATCACAACTAAATTGTAGGACAATAAACCTGAAGGACCAACTGAAGACCAGCTGAACCGAAGCTTATAACCAAGGACTCACAGAAGAAGCCGCATTGACACGGTAGGAAGGGCAGACATGCAAAGGGCTGGCCCTATTCCCAGAGGGCGGCTATCCCAGCTGCACAGGTCGCCAGGCTCCCCAGCCCAGAGCACCAGAGCTGGAAGAGGAGCCCACATAATGCCTGGCTGTAAAAATCAGCAAGGATTCTGTCTTCTAGGAAGAGGCAGGAGTCTCCTAAGAAACCCAGGTGCCCTCTTAAAGGACCAAACACACAAAATCTCATTTGCAGCCAGTTACCCTGGGCTCCCACAGAAGCCAGCGGCTTGGAGCAAATATGGAATCGTGTTTGGCTGCCGAGAGCTGAAGGGACATCTCCAGGGTCTATGTGCTGAGTCCCTCTGCCCACAAACACCATCATTCCTGGATTGATGCTCTCCATACAGCATCACCCCAGAGGAATGCAATAGTCCCATCCTCCTGACTCCCCATTGCCTGGCTCTACCAAGCTCATGCCAGCTGAGGCCTCAGTGCACACTCCTCGGACAGCTCTGAGAGTCCGCACAGCTTGGGGAGAAACAGGCATGCGGCTCTATGGCAAGGGCCATTTTCCCCTCATACACACCCTGGTACCATTGTTTCTGTGCAGAGCCCTCCCTTCATATGGCCAAATCCTGGTTTCTTTGGGCCTGATGAACTCTGCTGGCCTTATCCTTCATCCTTGAGAATACACCCCCCCCAAAAAGGTCAGCAGGCACACAGCAGATGGCAGCTAGCTTTGATGAACCCTCAAACTTTTGCTGAGTGGCTTCTGATGCAGCACTAATGTGCACTTGAACCTGTATCAGCCTGATGAGCAGCTCTTGCACTGACCTGTTGACTCACTGAGAACCTACCTCACACAAATCTCTTATCACCAGAGACTCGTTCAGTTACTGAGCCTAACAGCAAGCAGCAGGCTAAGGCAGGTGGAGGAGAGTCTTGGGGTATCTTGGGCCTTCTACTAGCCTGTCCCCAGGGACATTCACCCAGGCTCTTCAAAGGCAGCCAATAAACATAGATTGTTTTATAGCCTTGGACCAGTCACAGGCAGCTGCTGACATTGACCTGCACTGGAGAATCTCCCAAGTGGCTCCAGAACAAACACACCCTGCGGAATTCAGACCATGTCAAAGCACAACCCAATTAGCTCCACAAGCCACACACCCAAAGGGAAATCTCATCAGGCGCCAGACCCCATGGAGGCAAATCCTGCTTCAAGTGGTCAGCTTCCACACAGCAGTTAGTACAGTGTGGTTGGGGTCAGTTCTCATAGGCAGCCACCCTGAGGGCCATTCTCACCCACACAGGGGCCAAAAGCAATAGACTCAACTACAACAGCAGGGCTCACCTCATCCACACAAGGGACATGCCTGGAGAACGTAACTCAGGTGATCAAGGAGACTGAGCCCCACGGAACCTACTACCAAGACTGGGAGACATAGCAGATCTACCCAATACACAGAAACAAATACAGAGGGGCACTCAAAATGGGGAGACAAAGAAGAATACCCCAATTAAAGAACAGGAGAAATCCACAGAAAAAAACAAAAACGAATTAGAGACAACCTACCAGAAACAGAGTTGAAAACACTGGTCATAAGGATGCTCAAGGAACTTGGGGGGAAAATGGATTAACTTAATGAGAAGTATAACAAATACATAGTAAGCATAAAAAACATGAAAAAGAACCAGTCAAAAATGAAGAATAAAATATCTGAAATGAAGAATATACCAGAAGGAATGAATAGCAGGTTAGATGAGGTGGGGATCTGATCAGCATTTTCAAAGACAAGGTAGCAGAAAACACCCCAATGACAGCAGCAAAATCAAAAAAGAATTTAAAAAAAAAGAGGCTAGCTTAAGGGACCTCTGGGACAACACAAAGTTTAAAGCATCTGCATCATAGAGGCACCATCAGGAAAAAGAGATAGCAAGTGATTAAGAACTTCCTTGAAAAATAACTGAAAATTTCCCTCACCTGGTGAAGGAAAAAGACACACAAGTCAGGAAGCACAGAGAGTCCCAAACAAGATGAACCTAAAGAGGCCCACATCAAGACACATCATAATTAAAATGCCAAAGGTTAAAGAGATAATTTTAAAAGCAGCAAGAGAAAAGGTTATTTACCTATAAGGGAGTTCTCATTAGACTATGAGCTGATTTATCAACAGAAAATTTGTGCAAAGTATTCAAAGTGAAAAAAAGCAAGGACCTATATACAACCAAGAGTTCTCTACCTAGCAAGGCTCCCATTTAAAACTGAAGGAGAAAAAAAGAGCTTCTCAGACAACAAAAAGTAACAGAGTTCATCACCACCAAACCACTATTACAAACAATGTTAAAGGAACTTCTTTAAGAAGAAAGAAAAAAAAACAGAGGAACATAAATATCTATTCTATATAATAAAAGGGCAATATGCAAATTGACCTTCACGGCAGAATGACCAGTTGCTATGCCATGCACTGACCACCAGAGATCCATTCAGCCATAAGCTGGGCTGACAGTTGCAAGCGCAGCATCAGTGGTGGGAATCGGACATCCCTTGAGGGCTCCCTGGCTGCCAGAGAGATGTTTGACTGCCAGCTTAGGCCCAATCCCCTGGGGAGCAGGCCTAAGATGGCAGGTGGACATCCCTCAAGGGCTCCTGGACTGCAAGAGGGTGCAGGCTGGGCTGAAGGACCTCCTTCCCCGAGTGTACAAATTTTCATGCACCAGGCCTGTAGTCTATAATAATAAAAGCGTAATATGCTCATTAGACCAGACATCCTTCCAGATGCTCAACGTAGGAACTGCCCCCTGGTGGTCATTGTGCTCCCACAGTGGGGGTGCTGCTCATCTGACTGACCTGTCCCAGCAGCCCACCAGCCTAGTGGCAGCCACTCACTCTCTCAGTAGTCCTGCAGGTCCAATCTCTGGAGAACGGGCTAGGCCCCAACAGTTCGTCACTGCCATACCAGCACCACCGGCATGATCCCAACAGCACCACTGGCCTCCTGGAAGTTGGCCTTGGGCACTGTGTCCACTTCCCCTCCCTAGATGATCTGCAAGGAAGAAACAATATAAAAGTGGCTGCAAGGTGGCTCCTACAACTGGCATGAACATCAGCAGAATGGATCCTGATCCTGGGCCAGCAAAGACATTCCACCTACTGCCCGGATGGCCAATCGCCTCCCAGGCCCCGGGCCCCACCCTCCTTGGGACATGTGCCAGATGCAGGGCTCATGGCTGGCTGGCGAGTGCTGCTACGGCAGTACAAGCCTCTCCTAATCAGGACTGACTGGGTGCGGGCCCTAGGCAGGCAGGAGTGGCAGGTGGTGTTGGACAGCTGGTTTTGGACCAATCCCTGTGGGTCATGCCAAGGGACCCCACCAGTGTGTGAATTCGTGCACCGGGCCTCTAGTGAATGAAATGGCAATAAGTACATACCTATCAACAATCACTTAAAATGTAAATAGATTTAATGCTTCAATCATGGATAAGAAAACAAGACACATATATGCTGTCCATAAGAGACCCACTTCAGATTGAAAATAAATTTGGCAAAATAGCAGGATTCAAAATCAATATTCAGAACTCGGTTTCATTTTTATACACTAATAACAAACTCTCAGAAAGGAAAACTAGGAAAACAATCTCTTTTACAATGGCCTCAAACAAACAGACTACCTAGGAATAAATTTAACCAAGGAGCTAAAAGACTTATACTCAGAAATTTATAAGACTGAAGAAAGAAATTGAAGCAGATATAAATGGAAGTATATACCATGCTCATGCATAGGAAAAATTAGCATAATTTAATTGTCCTTGCTACCCAGAGCAATCTATAGATTCAATGCAATTTCTATCAAAATATCAATGGCGTTTTCCCCAGAACTAGAACAAATAATCAAAAAATTTATGTGGAACCACAAAAGACTCCAACTAGCCACAACAATCAAGAAAGAGGAACAAAACTGGAGGTATCATATTATATACTACCAGTCTATAGTAATCAAAACAGCATACTATTGGCATAAAGACAGATATAACTATAGATCAATGGACCACAGAGAATGTGGAACCCAGAAATAAACCCATACCTATGTGGTCAATTAATATTTGACAAAAGAGGCAAGAACATGCAAATGAGTTAAGACAGTCAATAAGTGGCTTTGGGAAAATTGGACAGATACATAAAAAATAAAATGACACTAGACCATCTTCTTACCCCATATGCAAGAATAAACTCAAAATGGATTGAAGACTTAAGCCTGGCAACCATATAAGTTTAGAAGAACTATCATAAAGGGAACTATAAGACAGAGAAGCTAAGGAAGTAGAATCTCTAATATTTCTCCTAGCAATATATTTTTCTAATATGTCTCCTTGGGCAAGAGAAGCAAAAGAAAAAACATAAACAAATGGGACTACATCAAACCAAAAAGTTTTTGCACAGCAAAGGAAACCATCAATAAAATAAAAAGACAACCTACTTAATGGGAAAAGATATTTGCCAGTGATACATCAGGCAAGGGGTTAATATACCAAAATTTATAAAGAATTCATACAACTCAACACTGAAAAAGAAAACCTGATTAAGAAATGGGCAGGGGATGCCCTGACCTGGTTGTTCCGTTGGTTGGAATGTCATCCCAGACTCCATAGGGTTTCAGATTTGATCCCTCGTCTGTCTTGTATGGGTGGCAATCAATTGATGTTTCTCTCTCACATTGATGTTTCCCTCTTTCTCTCTCTGTCTCTTCCTCTCTCTCTCAAATCAATAAAAACATATCTTCAGGTGAGAATAAAAAAATAAATAATGGCCTGGGACCTGAATAGACACTTCTAAAAAGAGGACATGCAGATGCCCAATAGACATATGAAAATATGTTCAACGTCACTAATCATCACAGAAATGCAAATTAAAACCAGAATGGCTATCATCAATAAATCAACAAACAACAAGAGTTGGTGAGGATCTGGAGAAAAGGGAATCCTCATGCACTGTTGGTGAGAATGAAGATTGGTGCAGCCACTATGGAAAACAGTTTGAAGTTACCTCAAAAAATTAAAAATTAAACTGCTCTGTGTCCTAATGATTACACTTCTGGGTATATGTCCAAAACAAAAAACAAAAAACCACCCCAAAACACTAATTCGAAAGAATATAAACACCACTATGTTCATTGCAGCATTATTTACAATAGCCAAGGTATGGAAGCAACCCAGCATCCATCAAAGGACCAGTGGCTAAAGAAGAGGTGGTACATATATACAATGGAATATGACTCAGCCATAAAGAAAAAAAGGAATCTCATCATTTGGACCTAGAGGGTATGATGCTAAGTGAAATAAGCCAGTCAGAAAAAGACAAATACAGAACAGGATAAATGAATAAACAATATAGAAACAAATTCATAGATAAGGAGAACAGATTGGTAGTTGTCAGGGAAGAGGTAGGTTGAGGGGACTGAGTAGAAAGGTGAAGAATGTGGGTTTAGCCGTGACCAGCATGGCTAGAGAGTGAATGAGACCTGAGTTGGGGTAATTGGGGATTGAGAAGAAAAAAAAGAGACAGACACAGACAGTAAGTAAAGCTGGGGCCAGATGGGACACTGTTCTCAGATGGAGAGACAATGACTCAGAGCTAGTGCAGTGCATTTATTATATACAGCTTGATACCAGGAAGTCTTACTAGAGTTTAAGACAAAGGAAATTATGTGAAATCATGCTTTAAAGATCAGGCTGCATTCTTCATCCTTGTGGCTTCTCATAATTGTCAGGCCTGGCTGGACCCAGATAATTGCCTCTGCCCTGGCGCCTGAGTGAACTAGATAATGGCACCCAGCCCCTGGTGCATGAGCTAAAGGTCAGGACCAACAACATTCCTGCCTTTGGCGAGGTATGTTTCCAGGACATGGCTCTGCCTTCGCCCTAGATTCAGCTGACAACCTTTGCTCAGGCGCTCTCCCAGGACTCTCTACAGAAGGGATTAAGAAGTTTGAGGATGTAAAGTACTGCACAGGGAATAGTCAATAATAATTGATATAAAAAAGCCTAAGCAACCATCTGACCGGCAGCTATGATGTGAAGTGACCAACAGCGGGCAGACACTCAGGTCAGGAACTGCCAAGCTGCGGTGACTTGGCAGCTGCAGTTCTCGGGTGACGCATCCAGAACCAGAGAGGAAGGAGCCCGATTCCAGGGTGCGTCACCCAAGAACCGCCCTCTTGCAACCTGGGACCCCTGGGGGGATGTCAGAGAGCTGGTTTTGGCCCAATCCCCACAGACCAGGCTGAGGGACCCCACTTGCCAGAGGGTCCCCACTCACTCCGCAGATGCCCTTTGAGCCCCGACATCGCCCCAGGTGTGGCTGGCCAGAGAGGGACTACGGGAGGTTGGCTCCAGGGCATGTCCAACCCTCTCGCCCAGTCCCACCCTGCTGGCCACCTTCTAATTAATTTCCTTTCAATGTGCATGAATATGTGCCCTTGCCCACATGGAGGCTGAGTCCATCAGATTGATTCTCCTTTGGTTTTCTTTGCAGGCGAAGCCTTATTAGAAAGTAACACCATAATTGATCATGTCTATTGTTCCCCATCCCTGCGCTGTGTTCAGACTGCACACAACATCTTGAAAGGTAAGACTTGGTAAAGGTCAACTAGTCCATCCCTCTGTCTCCAGGCAGAATCCTAGACTCATGGGATATTAGCCAAGTCAAAGCTTCAAATTTGGAACTTTTAGCAATGATTCTTTTGGAAGATGTCTCTGTAAAAGTCCCCGAACCATATGCTGCCAGCATAAAGTGTGATGAAAAGATGAAATTATTACACAATTTTTTTGAAAATGTGTTTCTTGGGTGAGCAGCAGGCATGTAAAGTATGGTCGTCTGGCAATTGCTTAGAGCCTGCAGCGCTCTGAACAAGGCCACCCCCCGCCCCACGGTGCTATTCCTCCTGCCCCCAGGAGCAGTGCTCCTGGCGCCTGCAAACCTCAGTCATCTGGTTTCTTCACGGCATGTGGCAGCACCATTGCTATAAAGGTGCTCAGTGTCACCCGGAAATCCTAGGAGCTGGAGTTCCAGGGATCGCCATTCTCATTTCACTGGGAAGAAAACCGAAGAAGCCACGTGGGACTGTTTACTTATACCAAACAGTAATAGCTGAACCTGCAAGTAATTTGCACTGTATTAGACTCCTATTCATTAGACTTAAGTAAACCAGAATGTATTTATAGATTAAATTTGCATAGAAAAACTTGGCTTAAGGCAACATAAAGAGAGTTAATAGGGGCCAATTCCCACTCTGAGGGTAATTACACAGCCATAAAACACAAACTTGTGTGCTGGCACTTGTAAATATTCAACACTGGATACTCTGATAGAGAAAGTGAATAATTTACGTGATATTCAAATAAAGTGAAAGCTACTGTAGGCTACTGGATGCTAAGAGAATCTCTGAAGTTTCTGCATAAGACAATCTCGGCACTTACTTCTGAAAAGGAGTCGTAGTAGTCACAGGACTGTGTAAGTTATGGGGATAATGACTTGCGGTTTTTTCCTAAGCCACATGCCACTTCAAACTAGCGTCCGTCCATCCTGGTGGTGTGGCCCAGTATTCAGCTCATACATTTGTAACTCCAAAAATTACACACCTGGTCCAAGCCCACATGCTTCCACTTTATTCTGCTCTGTAATAGTATCTGGTTGAAAAGAGAATGGAAGGTTGACCAGAATTTTTATTAACAACTTGTCCTCTATTTGCTTTTTCTCTGAGAACATAGTGGCATTTCCTTCACCTTCATTTTATTTTACCTCTAAGGTTTGCAACAAGAAAATCACTTGAAGATCCGTGTAGAGCCTGGCTTATTTGAGTGGACAAAATGGGTCCCTGGGAACACATTACCTGCGTGGATACCTCCATCAGAGCTAGCTGCAGCCAACCTGAGTGTTGATACAACCTACAGGTAACCCCGAAGCTGCTGCTTCCTGAGCCCAACGTGGAAATACTTTCTACAGCAGGCCAGCTCCTCAGGGAGATGAAGGACCAGACAGAGCCCACAGGCAGTTATCCACATTGCTGGTGGCCAGGCTGTGATATCAAACACCCAAACTGGAGGAAGCAGAATCCTCCTGCATTTAGCTTACTTTAGATTCTATCCCCCCATACACATTGGATTTTCCTGACTGTATTCTACCTCTTTCAGTGAGTAATAAAGCCACTTTGTGTCCCAGGACCAGGCACCAGCCAATGATGAGACAGTTCCAGAAGCTTGTTGGGAGATAATGGAAGTGACCATGTCTTAAATTGTCATATCTAATTTTTCAAAACAGTTTTTATTGATTTGAGAGACAGGAAGAGAAACATCGATGTGAGAGAAACATCGGTTGCCTCCCGTAAGTACCCTGACCAGGAACAGAACCCACCACCTTTTGGTGTGCTAGATGACCAACTGGGCCACACCGGCCAGGGCTCAAAGCATTTTTAATTCTCTTTATCATTTATTATTGCCATCATCCCAGAATATAGACAAGCCACTTTTATATATAAGAGAATGCAGTGGCTTTGCCTAAAGTTGTATGTCTAGGGGACACGTATCACAGTAATAATCACAACAGCTAGCCTCTGCGTGTGAAGGACGGTGTAAGCTCCTTTACAGTCTTCTCATCCTCAGGCTGTGAGGCCGGTGGTGGGATCTGCTAGATAGGGTGGTGGGCTCTCGGCTGCTGAAGCAGAGGAGCCATAGCCTGGGGGGCAGAGGGATGGTTGGCGAGATCAAAGTGGTGAAGGAGGAGGAGGATTTGAGATCCTCTGGCTTAGAGTGAAGAAAGAAAATTTGTGAGGGAGAGCAGCTGTGACAGAGAGAAGGACGTGTCCTGAGTGTGAACAAAGCCTGGATGCACAGGATCTCAGACCACGTGCCCGGCCTGTGGCCCAACTCCTTACAACGGAGTATGACTTGGCCTTAAAATAAAAAGAGTGAAATCTTACCATTTGTGACATCATGGATGGACACAGAGAGTATATCTTAAGTAAAGTAAGCGAGTCAGAAAAAGACAAATACCACGTAATATCACCCACATGTAAAATCTGAAGAACAGAATAAATGAACAAACAAAACTGAACCAGACTCATGGACACAGAGACCACAAGGGTTGCCAGAGGGGAGGTGGAATGGGGCCTGGCTGAAAAGGTGAAGGGATCAGGAAGTACAAATTGGTATTTACAGAGCAGTCCTGGGGGGTGTTAGGACAGTACAGGGAATATAGTCAAAAACACGGAATAGCTATGTACGGTGCCAGGAGAGTCCAGGAAATATTGGGCTGCCACTTCGTAAAATATGTGATTGTCTAACCACTACGCTGTACACCTGAAACTAATACAAAATAATACTGTAAATGTAAACTGTAATTGAAAAGTGAAATTTAGGTTTAAAAAATTGACGGGAGGACCAAATAGGTATTTTTTTAAAGGAGACATACACATGGCCCACAAGTACCTGACAAGACACTTAACATCACTCATCAATGAAATGAAAATCAAAGCCGCAATGAGTTATCACCTCACACCTATTCCGATGCTTATCATCAAATGCAAAAGCTATCCGCTCTCGGCAAGAATGGCAAGCAAAGGGCGCCTTTTGTCGGGTGGTATCTGGGTGTGGCCTGTGGACAGCAGAATGGAGATTTCTGAAGAAATTAAAAACATGGTATGGTATGGCCCAGCAACCCTCCTCTGGGTTATAGCCAAAGGAAAGGAAAACAGGATCTCAGAGACATCTAAACACATCACTTGTGTGGAATCTACAAAAACCAAACTCAGAGAAACAGACGCTAGAGCAGTGGTTACCAGGCCTGGGGGGAAACAGGAGATATTGGTCAAAGGTACAAACTCCCAGTTACAAGATAAATACGTTCCGGGGATCTAATGTATATGACTGTAATGTGATTATAGTTAATAATAGATATTATGTACTTTAAAGCTGCTAAGAGAGTACATCTTAATTATTCCATCTACGAAAACAGAAATGGTAGTTATATTACATGATGGACATGTTAGAGAAGGCTATGGTGCTAATCGTTTTGCAATACATGTGTATTACCTCACCATGTCATACACCTAACCTTACACCCTGTTATATGCCAGTTATATCCCAAGAAAGCTGGAACAACATTTTAAAAAATAAAACCTATGCTTGCGGGTTATTGTTTGTAAGGCTACTAAAAGGTGGCGTAGGAAATATCTGGTGCTCTGAATAGGCAATGAGATCTAACCTCCACTTTGCTTCCTCTTGGCTGTGTGACCTGGGACTGATGGTCAATAAAACTGGCCAAGCTGCTTAGCAATCATTTACGAGTAGCAAGTGAAGCAGTGAAGCCTGCACTGAATGCTTCATTTGTGAGCTGGTCACTCTGACACTGTACCCAGGGCCTTTATTTCTCTGTATTGTGTACATTTCAACCCCATGTCTAAGAGGGAATACTCTACCTCCTTCCCTTCTAGGAACGGGTAAACAGAATTATGGGAACTTCAGAAGGGTCTTGAAATAAAAGTTAAGAGTAATATCAATTGCTTTGTCTTAGGATCAAAATTTTTTATTGCCTTTGTTCATTTTCTATTACAGACCTCACATTCCAGTCAGCAAATTAGTGGTTTCAGAATCTTATGACACTTACATCAGTAGAAGTTTCCAAGTAACAAAAGAAATAATAAGTGAATGTAAAAGTAAAGGTAAGTGGTATTATTTCAGACTCCATATTTAAATATGTGACCATTTCTCCATCATGGTTAATAGGCTAGTCAAGATATTTTAACTTGCTTAATAAATATTTCCAGACCCTTGTGCATGCTTTCATGCTAAATTTGCAACATTCCCTTGAATACCTAGAACGGTAGGCATTCCATGGGAATACACCAGACTCAGTTTTGATATGAAGTAATGTAAATGTTTCTTGCACTCTTTGAAGGAGGTGGTTCC
This sequence comes from Murina feae, assembly GCA_004026665.1. Classification (NCBI taxonomy): domain Eukaryota; kingdom Metazoa; phylum Chordata; class Mammalia; order Chiroptera; family Vespertilionidae; genus Murina; species Murina feae. The sequence continues at coordinate 20,211 of PVJC01008363.1, read as the reverse complement.
CCAGCACAGTTTCTAGAAGTTCTTTAGCATACCATGTTTTTCCTATAATTTGACCCAGGTGGGTGAACATCTCCACTCAAATATCCCTATGCAAATGTACATCCCATAACTGCTGCCCCAACCAAGGGGTGTTCTGTTAGACTCAAGTCTGTTTGTTATTGGATTATATAAACACTAAACTCAAATGTTTAATGACATGTAAAAGTCTTCACTATAAAATGTTTAGTAAAAATAAGGCAGGTTACAGAAGACTATATACATTCCCATCACTTTTTTCAAGTTAAATAGGAATCTTTATAGATCAAGACTGGAATTATATACACCAAAGTGTTAACAATGGAAATCCCTGGTCAACAGTATTATGAGTGATTCCCCTTTTCAGTTATTGCTCACTTCACTACCACTCCGAGATCCTACTAGAAAGAGACCCAGCATGTTCTCAACCAGAAGGTCTCAGTGCGGCAACGTGGAAAATACACTCACAGTATTTAGTGAAACCATTGGTGGGGAGAGGGGGGGAGTGCTGTAATGTTCGGAGCAGAGCACACTGTAGGCGAAGAACAGGCTTGTATCTTGATCGTGGTAGTGTTTACAGAAGGTTGCAGGTGATGGAACTGGGTCAACCTGGTGAAACGTAAGTGAGCAGTGTGCGCTGGTGCGCATTTCCTGGCTGTGACAGCATAGCAGTTAAGCAACAAGCTGCCAGTGGAGGGTGCCTTGGACTTTCTGGGCCCATGTGTGTGCGTCTATGTGTAACATACATAGTCTATATACGTACCATGCAATCTGTAAATATATGTTAGTGTGCATATACTTATGTATAACATGATGTCTATTGCATATAAAGTTGACCCTTGAATAACACAGGGTTAAGGGCACCAGCCTCCATGCAGCTGGGAATCCACATATAACTGTTGACTCCCCCAAAGCTTTACTAATAGCCACTGTTGACTGGAAGCCTTACTGAACCATCAGTTGACACATATTTTATTTGTTTATGTATTAACTAGAGGCCCAGTGCACAAAATCCATGCATAGAGGGGCATGTGTCCCTCAGCCCAGCCTGCACCCTCTCCAATCTGGGTCCCCTCAAGGGATGTCTGACTACTCGTTTAGGCCTAATCCCAGTGGACAGTCAGACATTCCTCTCCAATCCAGGACTGTTGGCTCCCAACCACTCGCCTGCTGGCCTGCCTGATTGCCCCTAACTACTTCTGCCTCCCAGCCTGATCACCCCTTAACTGCTCTCTTCTACCCTCCCCTGCAGGCCTGGTTCCCCCCAACTGCCCTCCCTTGTAGGCCTGGTTCCCCTGAACTGCCCTCCCTTGCAGGCCTGGTTTCCCCTAATGGCCCTCCTCTCCTGGTCCAGTCCCCCCCCCAGCTGCCCTCCCATGCTGGCCTGATCGCCCACAACTGCCCTCCCCTGCCGGCCATCTTTGACCACATGGGGGCGGCCATCTTGTGTGTTGGAGTGATAGTCAATTTACATATTACTCTTTTATTAGGATACTATTCTTACAAAAAAGTGAGCTACAAAAATGAACGTTATTAAGAACATCATAAGGAAGAGAAAATGTATTTACAGCAACTAATGAAAAAAATCCACATAGTGGATCCATACATTCAAACCCATATTGTTCAAAGATCAGCAGTGATTTGATGGGTGCATGTAAACTACATTTGTAACCTCCTATGAATCTATAGTTATTTTATGATTAAAGTGTTTTTAAAAATGATATTAGGCTGCCTTCACAATACTAAGTATTTCCGAAATATTGTTTGACCAAGTTGTCTTCTTGAGAATGTCTGCCCCTGCCCAGGCTTGGCTTCCGATGTTTACAAAGTTTGCATGTGTCTTGAGAGAAATGGTCTTCTCAGTTCTTGCTTCCCCCTCAGGAAATAACATCTTGATTGTGGCCCATGCATCTTCCCTTGAAGCATGTACCTGCCAACTTCAGGGCCTGTCACCTCAGAACTCCAAGGACTTCGTACAAATGGTCCGAAAGGTAATCCATGCTTGTGTTTCAGGGCCCTGTGGCCCCAGCAACTTTGGAACCATTCAATGACTGCTGGCAGCTGAGTTTTCTGAGCTGGGAAGATGCATTTATTGACTCCCTCACCAAGATTACTGAGTGGTGGTAACCTGTGAAAGGTACTTTATTAGGTCTTGTGTGAAAGAAAAAGAACTGTTTGACCTAGTTCTAGTTTCTGGGCTAAAATTTAGGAAGTAGCTAAAAAGTCTAAGCAAATTGTCTGGCTTCCCCGGAGGGACCGTGGCTTGGAGGAAGAATGGTGAGTGAGCAAAGCTCAGCTCTGACAGCTCTGTGGGGAGAGGGGCCTGGCTGCAGGCCATGGGAAGCAGTGATTGAAACTGTCAGGCTGAAGGGTAAACCCAAGAGAGGGCAGAGGACAGAGCCCAGGAGGCTGGCCGACACCTCCTTTTCAAGCCCTCCCCCCTCCCCCCACTCCCTCCAGGACACGCAGATATTCCCTCTATGTGCCCTGGAGAACCTGGTTCAAACTCCATTGCAATTCTTTCCCATGTTTTTAAAAGCTTATTTATGCTTCTGTCCCGTCACTGCTCTGTGAGCGGCTTGAGGGCAGAGATTTTTGTCTTGTTTATAATGTAGCTCTGGACACACACGAATAAGCTTCTAAAAGCCATGGGTCCTGAAGTGAGGAAGAACCAGCTTCAACTCTGTATGTTGCAGATACACGTGGAAATAAATGAATAAATGAAGCTGTGTGAAACAAACCAACAGCTTTTCAAAAATTGAATAATTTTTCCTATTGTCTAACTATAATTTCAGAAATGTTTAAGCTTCGTTTTTAGCTTGACTTGCAATTATGAAATTAGGAATTGCCTGGCCTGTGTGGCTCAGTGGTTGAGCGTCATCCTGTACGCCAAGAGGTCACCAGTTTGATTCCGGATCAGGGCACTTGCCCGGGTTTCAGGCTCGATCCTCATTGGGGTGTGCAGGAGGCAGCCGATAGATGTTTCTCTCTCATTGATGTTCCTACCTCTCTCCCTTCCTATCTCTCTAAAATTAATAAAAACGTTTATTTAAAAAATTAGGAATTAACTCCCAGCACCTCAGCTTCATGTACTGTCCTCATTCCTGCCACACTACAGAATAGCCAGCTGTGGACAAGTAATCGCACTGAGGAGCTCACATCTAATGAATCCTGATGAGTCCTTTTGTAGTGTGACTGCTCTGCCCTCGAGTCTAGCAGCTTTCTCCATTTCATTTTCCTTATGGGTTTTGGGGATGCTTGTCTAAAAGCCCCTAGTAATTCCTATGGATACTTATTTTCAAGGGCCACCTGAAGATCTCTGTTGAGGTAAAACTTGCAGCATTAAACCTCTGTTTCCTGTTCTTTACTACTCTTACTTCAGATTCCGTACTTGGGGTTTTGCTCATGTGAAGAACTGGGAGAAACTGGAATCTGGCAGCTGAGGGACCCACCCATCCTTCCTCTCACCCATGGACCCACTGGAGGCTTCAACTGGAGAGAGACGTTGCTGCAAGAATGAGCCACACCCTGAGGAGGGAAACAGGCTTTGGAAAGCCCTGGGGAGACCTGTCTTTTTGTGTGTTTAGTAACAATGGAGAAGTCTGCACCACGCTATCAGCGACAGCGCTGAGTAACGTAGCCTGCTCCCTTTCCTGCTTTAAATGCTCGTGATGGAGACTGTGCACAAGAAAAAAACTGGATTCAGAGATAAAGCTCTTCTCTCTGGACTCTTTTCTGGTTAGCAAGGCTTTCAGCACTTGCCTTCCTACTTCGGGGCACCTGCTACTGCAGAGGCTATAGCCTTCCTTCCTCCGTGGCGACCCTGAGGCTCCAGGAGGGAGGAGCCAGCCATGGAGGGGGTGCAGGACCCCGAGGCTCCCGGAGGGAGGGGCTAGCCATGGAGGGGGTGCGGGAGGAAGGAGCTGGTGCGGCACCCAGCTGGAGGGACCTGAGCTGCCTGTGTGGTGGTGGTTGCCCTTTTTAACACCATGTTCCCGTGACGCAAAGCCACGCTGAAGGGTTCTTCTCAGGTTATCAGAAAACGTGCCTGCAGAGAGTTGCCCTGAGGTTACACTTCGACTTCTGACGTCGAGACGACCACCAGGGTGTTCAGCTCCGACACTGCCCAGAGGGTGGCAGGGACCCGGCTCAAGTGTCCCGAGGCCCTGGCCCCACTCTGTGCAGAGCCCCGCTCTGTGGAAGGGCAGGCAGAGCACTTGCTCTCTGAGGCTTGTAGATACTCAGGAGGAAATAAGATAAGTGTGTGACGTAGTCAACTGTAGGAACACAAAACTGAAATCCACAAGTGGCTGCCTGATCCGTGTTGCCACCGAGGGAGCCCAGTGCCTCTGAACTGCCTGCTGCTCATCCTTGGCCCTCAAGTCCGGACTCTGGTAACCAGGTCAGGAAGCTGATGTTCTGAAAGGATGTGCGTTACATACAGTATTTGAATGAGCAGAGAGCCCATTCTTGTGCAATATGGACATCTGCAATCACGCCGAGGGGCAGGCTGTCGTCCACTCACTTGCAGTACGCGTCAGTCATGCCAGGCCAGCCACAGCGGCACCAGCTACACCAGGGATGTGCACACCAAGTCAGGGAACTAACTAAAGTGGTGACACTTACGATCACACTGCTACTTGAGCTGTCATTTTTGTTTGCTTTTCTAGGATAATTTCAAATATGTAGACAGAGCTACTTAGAGGCAGTTAGGAGAACCACACCCTGTGGCTTCCTTCAGACATGCTACCCAAATTTAGAGGGAGTTTATTTAAAAAGAAAAGAAAAGAAAAAAAGAAAGACAATCAAGCCAAAACATCAGTTATCAGCGTGTGTTTAGCTGAGTGGCTAGCTGAGGGCTGCGGGCAGCAGACAGTGGCCAGGTGTGGTGCAGCTCACTGTGTGAGGGTGTGAGCCACACAAAGGGAACATCAGTGCAAAACAAATCAATAGATACTGTAGCATTGAAGAAGCTTCAATACCCACGTGCATGAAGCCTGGTGTATAAAACAGGTCCCTGAGCCTGTTTGACATGGGAATTTGATGATCCTTGAAACAAAGAGGGAATGTGTGCTGATCAGCCGGAGGGTGAGAGAGGGGTTTTAAAGTCACTTAAAGAAATGTGTCGTGAATTTTACATTTTTAAGAAAATTTCTAGCATTGTGCAAACAGCTTCTGAGTATGGAAGTAACTATGCTGACACCATTGGTTAATATGAACGTTTTAATCTTCAAATGGTGACATACTCATTAAAGGGCTGTCTTTTATCCTTATTGTAGGATAGCTGCCATTCATTCTTTTTTAAAAAAAAATATGCTTTTATTGATTTTAGAGAGAGAAAGGGAGATAGAGAGAGACATCAATGAGAGAGAAACATTGACATTGAACAGCTGCCCCCTATTGGGGATGGAGCCCATTGCCCAGGCATGTGCCCTGACCAGGAACCGAAGGGAACTGCTGGCTTCCAGGTGCCGGGGTCACCACTCAGCCATGGAGCCACACTGCCAGCCAGTCATTCTTTCATCCATAGGGCATGAGCCACTGCCCAGTCAGACTTGCGTGTGTGTGGGCTCTGCACATGTCCATGACCTCAGTGCCCAGGAGAATGCCTGAGGCCCCCCGTGCGGGCTCCTTGACAGTAGCAGCATGTATGGGCTGTGTCCGTACTTACCCAGAACCAAGTCCCAATGGGTTCTCCTTCCCCTGCCCCTGGTGGTCTGAGTCCCAGGATGGACTGCAATCCATAGCCTTTGGTCCAGTGTGCACAGAGCCTTGGGCTGTTGTCTGCATGAGCAAAAGGAGGCAGAGACTGAAGTCATTTTCTGAATAATTCAGGTGAGAAACGCTGAGTAAACAAAGAGCTCATGTCTCTGCTTTAATTATCCATATTATTTTTCAAAATGGCCTGAAAATCTGAATTCACATTAAATTCTCTTCACGTTTATCTATTTAAACAACCAAACTTATACTCCAAATGAGAAATTCTTTGGAAATGATGTTGAATGTGTGTGTAATAAAAGAAACATGATTTCATATTAATCCCAAATTCTGGGTTACTATTACACCCTAAAGTGCAGGCTGGTTATTTTTGATCTCAGCCTGACGCTCCTTAAGAACAAATGTTTGAGGGGTTGGGGGCAGAGAGAAGCAAGGAAGGGAAAGGAAATGCTGATCAGGGCCAACCGGCCCCTTGCAGAAGGAATTGCCTCTGTTAACGCAGAGAGTGTCCGAGGCGACATTAACGCAAGGGTGTATGCGAGGCTTGACAGTCTGCAGCGTTTTGCTCTAGTACAAGCGTCCCCTCCAGCACCCCAGTATCGCGCATGCGTGGCCCGTGGTTTCCCTGACTTAAAGCCACATCTCCCCTGGGGGACAGGAGTGAGGGCCCATTTTCATGCAGAAGCTGAGTTTTATCTGCAGCCGATCCGGTAGCCAGGGCCTCACAGCTTCACCCCAGCTCCCAGCGCCGCATACAGTGTTTCCATTGCATTTGGATTCACAGAATCTGAACGGCTGATTACAGGGCCATCTGGTGGCTGAAAGAGGGCGGTATTTTTCACCCTGTAGTGAAGGGCTTCCAGCAGTTTCTACTATTTATTTGAATTATACTTTAACCAAAGAATTATTTTAAAATAACCTTATATTTGAAAGATGATTTTGCAAAAAACAAATAAAAATACTATTTTCTAGAGTGATGTCAGTTTGATAAATCACTGTTGCTAGTTTTCTTGCACGGTAGGCTGATGTGGTATTTGGAATGCATTGTCCTCAGGTGTGTTTAGCATTACCATCATGAGTCTTCCTGCTAGTGCATTTGTATTAAACAAGCCTCTTACTTCACTCACCTGGTGCAAGAGTCTCCTGAGGAAGCGTCAGCGTGGTGAAAAGCAGGTGTTCCATGTACCCGGGCACCGCCGCCCAGCGTTCAGTCGGAAGGCATTACCGATTGCTCTTCTGCATGCACTCTGACGTGTGTGTGAGCATGCAGATGAGCTGCCTTTGACTCTCACAGGCTCTGTCACAGCCGCACTGTTCCACCAAGTGCTCAGGTGGTGAGGGACAGAGCTGTTTGCTTTTAAATTGTAGTCCTGCCCCTGTGAGAACCCAGAGGCGCAAGCTGCCCGGCCAGGAGGGGCCAGACTGTCCAAGGAGGCTGGGAAGGAGCGAGGTAGCGTCTATTTAGGTTAATGTTCACTTTACAAAGGTGAAGGGGGGGGTCCATAGGTGATGGAAGATGCTCTTCATCTTTAAAGACGGCATTAAAATGAGACTTGCTTCTCTTTAATACTTCAATACATTGAATTTTCCTATGAAAGTGACTAGCTATTATGAAAAATCATGGGAAGGAAAAAAATTGCCTCTATAATATACGTAGAAGAAATAACTTGATTTTTAAGTACATGTAATATTACGCTTAGTGTATGTAGGTTTAAAATTGATGAACAGTCAAAATTAATACACAATTAATTCTTATAAATGCATGACATAGTGCCATGTAGCTGCCATCACTCCTGGAAAAATGAAATTTTGCAGCTGTTTATTCTTGGGCGCTGTGCAAGATCCCTAGGGAAAGGCGTGCTGGCTCTCTCTCTGATTGCCACTCGAGGTGAGAGCAGCCCACGTACTTTGGTGATGCCCAGACCAGCCTCAGCCTCTGCTTTCAGAGGTATATTGGTTTCTTCCTCGGTGAGGGCTGTGCTAGCCTGTTTCCTATGCTGACCAGGTGCATCGCCAAGTTCCCTGTGAATGCCTATGGCCCCTGCCTGGGCCCCGCACACAACTCGGCGCCACTCCATCCCGCAGGCATCTCCATCGCGGTGGCCGCAGCTGCTTTAATAAAGGAAGCTGTCCTCAGTCGATCCAGAGCGGCCTCATGTTAAATTCTGAGTGGTCTGCGCTCCGTCATGTGTTCCGCTGTTTCTGTGGTCGCTATTGTTTTGTAAATGTCCATTGAGAGTGTGTGGGCCCAGGGCCACCGGCTGCAGATGGGGCTGGAGGATGCTGCGCAGCACAGAGCCTGGTCCCTTGGGGCGGGTGTCCCAGTGAGGTGGAAACCCATCCCAGGGTGGAAGGCAAGCACCAAAACGCTTCCTGCCCACGTGGGAGTGTCTGGCCTCACCGCAGCCCACGCTCAGAGGTGCCTCGGGAACCGTCCACAGAGTAGAATGTGGGCCAGAGAGAAAGGAAATCCAGCCCCAGCAGGCTCCACGCGGCCCAGAGCCACAAGCCCCACATTCCACACTCACTGGCTGCTATTGTCCTGTTGTTGCAATTGTTCCATTATTAGTGGTGGTTCATCTTTACATAGATCCATTTTTAAAGGAATGAGGTTAAGCAAATAGACTTTAATAAGCCATGTAGGGAATGAATGCCCAGGAAAGGAGGCCCACAACCAGACCCTACCCTGCAGGGTTAACATGCGGAGGAGATGTGGACAAAAGGGACCACACACCAAACCTGACCGCTGAGTGGAGGCCTGCATGGCGGCCGTACACACCCAGAGACCTGCCGTAACCACAAAGGATGGTCTGAAATTAGAACTTTTTAACTGAAAGCAGTTATGGTGGGTAGTCATGTCCTAGGCTGGTATCCTCCCTGAGAAAGGTCACTCTTTACCTTAACTGAGCCCATTGTCTTTTTGCATCTACGATAACATACTGGAATGTGAAAATAATGTCCCTATTTCTGGACCCCTCAAAGCACAGGCACTGCTCTGCGGAGACTACATATCCCCTCATTGTTACTGACTTCATTGTTGACTGTTAACTATCCTGCATCCACCTAAGCAAAAGAGGTACCTGTCTATCATTTTACTTTTTATCCAATCCTAGAGGTTTCCCTGCTTTGATCTCTCCTGCCTCCCTCATCTCTCACCAATGGATTTCCTGTAACCCACCTACCACTCCTGCTTTGACTGTAATGTATAAAACAAGGTGAAAAACCGCCATTCTCCTGAGCATCATCCTAATCTGTTGAGATTCTGCTTCCTGACAATTGTCGACAGTTTGGCAAATAAACTTACAAAAATTCTTCACAGGTTTGAATGTTTCTTACATTGACAGAAACAAAATGTATTTTTTTTAAAGTTACGGACCAAAAAAGTCTTCCTTCTGAAGAGATAATAAAAAAAATTCTTCCTTTTGCTAGAAATAAACGTAAACCCCAGATGGCTTGCTCCTGGCCATGAGAAGCCACCAGGCTCACTTAGCGCCCTGGTTGCCCTTGTGTTGACGAGTAGTCGGAAGGTCTCTGCATGTCACCGGGAAACAGCCTCGCGTTCCAGAGAAGAAGGCAGGTAAAGCTGGGTTATGGTCCTGGCTTAGCTGCTTACTAGATTCCTCACATTCCTTTCACCTTCATAATGGGCACATACGATTTTTTTCACCATGATCATGACTATCAAACAGGACAATGAATATAAAATACCTAATTTTGTTACCCATGGTGAGAGGTCCTTGTCTCCCCAGTTGCTAGGGGGAGTGGGCTTCTTGTGATATCCCACGAAAAGGAATTTTCTGAGACTTGCTCAAGAGGATGAAATGTTGTGGAAAGTTATATTTCTGTGGAAATCAACCTCCTGAGTTTCCAAGGTCCCATTTTCCTTCATTCCCCGAAAGAAGATGGTCATTGTGGCTTCAGCAGATCCTCTGTTCCATGTTAGGGCATAGTCCAGCCCAGCGTCAGGCTAGTTTAGCTGTGTCCTCCACTGCAGCCCATCAGTCCCTTGTGCGTTGGTCCATGCAGCTCTGGAGGAAACACAGGTGATTACGAGGCCAAAGGAACCAGAGAGCCAAGAGTGACCTGAAGGAGAGGGGGAGTTTCTGTGTTTAGGGGATTATGTATTTCCAAATGCTCGCCGGCATGCAGTGGCTGTGTCAACTCTAGCCAATGGCTAAGGTAACCAGACGTCCCGCTTTTGGCGGGACAGCCCCGATTTTTAACAATTTGTCCCGCGTCCCGTGGCGTTTTCAAAGAGTCCCGATTTTTGGAAAGAGACATATGTACTACTCTTTGCAATATTTTAAGTAATAATATAATAATAATAATAATAATAATAATAATAATAATAATAAAGAACCTGCCCGGTCAATGGTGTCCCGCTTTCCCAATGTTAAAATTTGGTCACCTTACCAATGACCCCTGTCCCCAGGTCTGACTGACAGAAACCTTCCCGAGACACCACAACCTACCTGTGCGGGCACCATCGCCCCTTAGGTGGACCCCTCCCCAGGGGCTGCAGGGAATGGCCCAGTGGTTCCCTGGGGAGTGAACCTGCAGCTTCCTGGTGAAGCTGCCCAAATGGCCATGCTTATAATGTTTAGCCTCCCTTTTGCTCCTTTCCTGTTATTAATAACTAGCTAATTATATGCAATGGTATCAGCTCCCCCAACCCTTTAAAGGGAAACTAGCTTTCTTGTAATCTTATAAATGATGAATGGAGGAAGGTCTCTATCTTCTTGTAACTGCTTCATGCTGTCCGTGGGCATAGGCCTGCCTATCCCAAGGATCAGAGGCTCTCCCGTGACTGACTGACAGAGGGACAAGGGAGCAAATGGGATGGGGAATCTTCATGCTGGGAGAGGGATTTTGCAAAATCCAGGTCAGTCTGGTGTCCCTGGGAGGTGACAGAGGCAATGTCAGAGGATGATGTGCTGGACAAGCTGCCATTTTTGGATTCTAGAAGTGACCAACTTGACAAGAAGGTTAAAAGGCATAATTAAAAAGTGAGGACACTTATAGCAACTGAATGCTTGGTGACAGCAAAAACCCACGTGACAAAGGGAAAGACGAACTTTACAATGTTCTAGATTCGGCTGGAGAAGTAGCTTCACTGCAGGCACATGTGTCACACCTTTCTGAAGCCCTTCTGTCCACCACACTTACCTCAAATGGAGCAAAGGGGAATATTCTAAGATTTCCCCTCAGAAACTATGGGACTTTTCTGTCTGAATCATTTGGGCAGAAAAGGGAAAGCAGTTTCAAATAAAGCCGATAGGCCATCCGTACTTCATTCACTCAAACATACGTGCGAATCATTGAGTCTCACTTCGGGAGACGTGATGCAGGTGGCTTCTAAGTGAGGCTTGCACTGGCGCACCAGCAGTCAGCTAACTCAGGACACAGGCTCACCGTCTATTAAAATAGACGGACACAAACCACAAACTTAATGCACACAGCAAGTTACAAACCATTTATTAGACGTCCAGATGCAAGGCTGTTGCTGGAATGAGAGCAAGCATTGAATTCTGATGGGTCCTCTGCAGTTAGAACAGCTTTGTTGATGTCATCAGGTGCTGAGCCCTCTATGGCACACAGAGACACAGCCTTAAAAGCAAAGACAGTTAACTACACTGAAGTACAATGGCTACCATTGGATATTGTGATCTTCATTGACAGTTTTTCCTCTCTAAGATTACCCTTATTTTCAAAGAGACTGTATTAAGTCCAGTTTTAATTTGGCCTGATTATTTACATAAACACAAGAATAGCTACTGATCAAATCAATCACACAGGTGCTTTCAAATTTGCTTTGCTGGAATTTTTCATAAGCAATCTTTAAACTGAGCTGTGGTCAGTGCCTCAGGGCAAAGAAACCAAGCCACGGTTGCCATCAGACTTTGCCTGTAATACCTGTAGGTTTTGGTTGATTCCTCAAGTCCTTGAGGTCCCCCTAATGCCTTGAGGTTCCTTTCTTGCCATCTTTCAGGAAAATAACCTTCATTTCTTACCTGGAAAGATTGCCATGAGCCATGTGGCCAGACAAGGTATCAGCCATTTTTGCAATGGACTTTGATTGGTTTCAAAAGTCAATCTTAATTCCTTAAGGCTTTCTGGTGACATCTGTAGTCCATACATGTCTCTCTCAGATGTGGCATTTCAGTCAAAATCTTGGTTAATAAGACCACAGGGGTTAAAACTGGTCTTATTGAATTTATGCAAAGAAATGTGTTGCCATGACTCATTTATTGGGGGGGGGGGGGACAAGAAGTGATGAACCAAAGGACTTATATGTTTACTAGAGATCCAGTGCAGAGATTTGTGCACTGGTGGGGTCCTCGGCCTGACCTGTGCCCTCTTGCAATCCAGGACCCCTTGGGAGATGTCAGAGAGCCAGTTTAGGCCCAATTCCCGCAGGCCAGGCCAAGGGACCCCACCGATGCACGATTCCATACACCAGGCCTCTAGTATGCATATAAGATCTTTGGTTAATCTCTTCTTCCTCCCCTTCTTCCCCCCTCTTCCCTCTGAGATTCATCAGTCTGTTCCATATTTTCATGTCTGTGCATTGAGTATCTGCCCCCTGGTGTGACCACTATGTCATAGTTACCAGCCAGTCACTTAGGCATATATATATGTGCCTCTAATATATATATTAGAGGCCTGATGCATGAAATTCATGCATGGGGGGGGGGTGGCATCCCCTCATTCCGGCCTGCAATGAGGCCAGCATCGCTCACTCTAGCCTCCAGCCCAATGTCCCTTCCCTCTCTCCCTCCCTGTGGCAGAGGCCCCTCCCCTCCCCTCTCTCCATGCAGCCAGGGCAGGGATGCTGAGCCCAGCATCACTCTCCTAGCCTCCGGCCTGAGGCCCATCTGCTACCCTCCCTCTGCACAGCCAGGGTGGGTACGCTGAACCCAGCATCCTTCACACCAGCCTCTGGCCCAAGGCCCATCCCCTACACTCCCTTCTGCATGGCTGGAGCGCTGATGCTGGGCTCATGTTGCTGGGGTGACACTGCCAGCATCCCACCCCGTCCACTATGAGTAGCGCCATCTTTGTTACAGAGTGACAGTTAATTTACATATTACTCTTTAATTAGATAGGACTAGAGGCCCGGTGCATGAAATTCATGCATGGGGGGAGTCCCCTCAGCCCAGCCTGCATCCTCTCCAATCCAAGACCCCTCAGGGGCTCGCCAACTACTGGTTTAGGCCCAATCCTGGGGATTGGGCTTAAACCAGCAGTCGGACAACCCTATCACAATCCAGGATCACTGACTCCTAACTGCTCACCTGCCTGATAGCCCCTAACTGACCCTCTGCTAGCCTGATCACCCCTAACCACCTCTGCCTGCCAGCCTGGCCCCAAATGCCTTTCCCCCCACCCCCCCGCCAACCTGGTCACCCCCAACTGCCCTCCTGCTGAGCTGGTCACCCCTAAGTCTCCCCCACCAGCATGGTTGCCCCTTACTGACCCCCCTCAACCTGGTCGCCCCTCACTACCACCCTCTGATGGCCTGGTCTCCCTTTACTGCCCTCCTCTGCTGGCCTGCTCATCCCTCACTGCCCCCTCTGCCAGCCTGGTCGCCCCATGCAGCCTGCTGCTCAGTCATTTGGTCATCCCTCACTATCCCCCCTGCTGGCCTTGTTGCCCCACTCAGCCTGTTTGGTCGTCCATTCAGTTGTTTTGTATGTGTTGGCCCCTGGCTCTCTCTCTCTCTCTCTCTCTCTCTCTCTCTCTCTCTATATATATATATATATATATATATATATATATATATATATATACAGATATATAGATATATAGATATAGATAGATAGATATGCATAGCCCACGGACATGGCAGTAGGGTAGAGAAGACCTGAGTGGGAAGTAGGAGTTGAGTGGTGGGGGAAGGGGAGATATCTATAATACTGTCAACAATAAAAAAATAAAATAAGAAAAAAACATTTTAAAAGAAAGAACTACCAAATTCTGAAGGGATAGGTAGGGAAAAAAGCTAAAAATAAGCAATTAGCATTCCCTAGACTGGCACACACATTCCATAACCATTAGAACATAGGATTTTTACTGGAAAACACATTCATACTTTATGAGACATACTTCCAAGAAACAGGTATCATATTGCAAAATTCAATGATTTAACAAATCATAGGCGACCTGAGTTACACTGATTAGCTTAGATAACTGTGGCTCAGGTAAGATTTATTTTTCAGAATCTGTATTCCAAAAGATGGTGGGGATAAGAGTTCTTGGAGACCAGGTATTAGTATCTCAAAGGCAAACAGTCTTTTCCTTGAAAAACCCAGAATAAAATTTTGTGGCAGAGAGTGCACTCTTGAGGCACCGGGAGTGTAGTTTGTATTACTTACTGACTTTGGGGGAAAAATCTAAAAAAAAAAAAAATTCATCCTCTTGAGAGGGATATTTGATAGCTGAGGAAAACTATGAGCATACCTAATTTTTCCTGGCTCTGCTGTACTGTTGCCAGAACACACGATCCCCACTGCCAACATCAGCATCCTGAGACTGTGTCTTGCCGCTCCTGCACCAGGGGCTCAGACCTTCCTGAAACAGTAATACAGTTTGCCAAGGTGTGGAGTTTCAGGAATAGTCAGTGCTGCTCAATCACGATTCTTATGTTTATGCAAATAATTAAGCTAAACTAAAACTTGACTTAATGCAGCCTCTTTAATGAAAAATAAGGGTAATCATAGGAAGACACATTGTGTTTCAATAGAAGTCACAATGTGAATATTGGGCTCCAGAGTAGTTAACTGTCTTCAAAGTTTTGCTCTTTAGGCTGTGTCTTCATAGACCTCAGCATCTGTGGACATCACCAGGAATATTCTAACTGTAGACAATCTAGCCAATTGTTACTGGTTAATTTCATGCAGGCAGAAACTTTGCATCTGGACGTCTAATAAATGGTTTGTAACTTGCTGTGTGCATTAAGTTTGTGGTTTGTGTCCGTCTATTTTAATAGACGTGTGCCTGTGTCCTGAGTTAGCTGACTGCTGGTGCGCCAGTGCAAGCCTCACTTAGAAGCCATCTGCATCACGTCTCCCGAAGTGAGACTCAATGATTCGCACGTATGTTTGAGTGAATGAAGTACGGGTGGCCTATCGGCTTTATTTGAAACTGCTTTCCCTTTTCTGCCCAAATGGTTCAGACAGAAAAGCCCCATAGTTTCTGAGGGGAAATCTTAGAATATTCCCCTTTGCTCCATTTGAGGTAAGTGTGGTGGACAGAAGGGCTTCAGAAAGGTGTGACACATGTGCCTGCAGTGAAGCCACTTCTCCAGCCAAATCTAGAACATTGTAAAGTTCATCTTTCCCTCTGTCACGTGGGTTTTTGCCATCACCAAACATTCAGTTGCTATAAGTGTCCTCACTTTTTAATTATGCCTTTTAACCTTCTTGTCAAGTTGGTCACTTCTAGAATCCAAAAATGGCAGCTTGTCCAGCACATCATCCTCTGACATTGCCTCTGTCACCTCCCAAGGACACCAGACTGACCTGGATTTTGCAAAATCCCTCTCCCAGCATGAAGATTCCCCATCCCATTTGCTCCCTTGTCCCTCTGTCAGTCAGTCACGGGAGAGCCTCTGAACCTTGGGATAGGCAGGCCTATGCCCACGGACAGCATGAAGCAGTTACAAGAAGATAGAGACCTTCCTCCATTCATCATTTATAAGATTACAAGAAAGCTAGTTTTCCTTTAAAGGGTTGGGGGAGCTGATACCATTGCATATAAGTAGCTAGTTATTAATAACGGGAAAGGAGCAAAAGGGAGGCTAAACATTATAAGCATGGCCATTTGGGCAGCTTCACCAGGAAGCTGCAGGTTCACTCCCCAGGGAACCACTGGCCCGTTCCCTGCAGCCCCTGGGGAGGGGTCCACCTAAGGGGCGATGGTGCCCGCACAGTGAATCAGCATCACTAGGAAAGATCGTTGCCTATCAGTCAAACCTTGGAAGCCATGGGTTGGCTAGAGTAGACAGGGCCGTTGCAAACCCACAAAAATCTGGGAATATGTACGCCCCCAAACAGAGGAGTTCTTGCTCTTGCTCACTTTGAGCTCTTCAGTTCCTTGGACTTTGTGTCCCCTGTGTTCCCTCCATAGCCACATGACCCAGAGCCATGCAGACCCCACACACAGTGGATGATGGACTGCCTGCAGCAGGAAGCACAATCTAAGCTCGTCTGATGCTGAATTGGATGGTGCCCTCACACGAAACAGAGACTCTGGAACACTGGCTTTGGTTTGAGCTCTGCTGAAAGCAAAATGGGACTTCTTCTTGGCAGGAAGGTGGTAGAGGGGCCTTGGAAACTCAGGGGTTTGATTCCACAGAAATAAAGCTTTCTGTAGGTCTCATCCTTCTGTGGGGGCCTCCAGAAATTCTTATTCCAGCTGCACCCCAAGATCCCCACTTCCACTGATAGCAATACATGTTAAGAAATAAATAATTGCTTTTGCTGTGCCAACATAAAATTAGAATCACTTTCTCGTCTATGGGGAGTATCAGGGACCACGAAAGAAAATGTCCTCATTCGCACTGATCCTACTTCACTATTCTCCCATAAGTCAGCTTCTGTCAGAGGAGAATGGGAAAAGTGGGTGGTTGACTTCTGCGGTTTGTCTAAGAAACAGTCACAATGACATACCACCTTCCCTTTGTGTAACTCTGTGTAGTCTTAAGAACACATTCTCATTTGATTCTCATCATCATTTTACAAGTGAGGATATCAAGTATTATTAATTCACCGTATAAAACTGGGATCTTAGGTTGTTGACTCATTCATCCTCCTGCAATACTGATAGAACACTATGTTCTTAGCAGGTGGCAGACTGGGGCTACCATAGTAAGTAAGAAAGCAGTGTATCTGTTCTCATGTAGTAGACAGGTGGACTATGAACAGGTAAATAGACAAGATACATGATTACAGCTGCTGACCAATCATACTGTTCAGAAAAAAAAAATCTGGGTCATATGGTAGAGAGTAGCTTTGGAAAATGTGGGGACAGGTGGCACTTACACTGACAGGTAAAGCTGAACAGAAGTGGGTCATGGTGAAGAGCCAAATGAGGAGGCTCCAGAAAGACAGGAAGTCTTCCCATAGAAAGGAGCTGGCTGGGGCAGAATACAAGAGTTAGGAAATTATAGCTTAGGGGGATGGCACAAAGTGGGGGAAGTGAGGTTGCAGAAGTAGACAGACTCAAAGACACAGGATCCTCTACACCAGGAATCCAGTTGCCTACAAGCAGAGTTTGGCCCACAGCTGGTGTGTGTACATCCCACAAGCAAGAACGTTTTTACAGCCTGTGTTTGTATGGCCCATAATTGTAATGGTTGAAAAGCATCAAAAGAAGAATATTATTACTAGGGGCCTGGTGCACAAAAATTTGTGTATTGGGGGCGGGGAGGTACCTCAGCCCGGCCTGTGCCCTCTCACAGTCTGGGACCCCTCTGTGGATGTCCACCTGCTGGTGTGCCTGGCCAGCCTGGGTGAGGGGCCAATGTCTGTTTGCAGGCTGGCCAAGCTCCCCAGTGGGGACCCTCACCCCAGGGGGTGTGGCAAGCCTGGGTGAGGGGCTGAGGGCAGTTTTCATCCTGGCCACAGCTCCCACTGACCCTCCGGGCCATCCACCTGGGAAACGATTGGGTGGCCGTGGCACATGCAGGGAGGTTTCAGGCCTCCCTGCCTGTGCCCCTGGCCGCCCGATGGCCTCCCAGGGCCGGCCGGCTAGTCCCACCCCAGTGGCTTCTGCCTGGGAGGCGATGGGGTGGCAGTGGCCACACGATAGCCTACCAGGTGGGAGCCTCCGGGGCCGGCACCTGGTCCTGCCCCCGGAGGATTCCTCCTGGGAAAGCATCGGCTGGCTCAGGGCGCCAGATGCCTTCCCAGGATGGAGGCTCCCAAGATGGCGGAGGCCACAGCCCCAGAGAAGCTGCACACCCAGACTTCGGCCTCCGCTATCTTGGCTAGGCTAATTTGCATACAGTCACTCTGATTGGCTGGTGGGTATGGCTTAGGTATCCCAAAGAAATGGGTAATTTTAATATTACGCTTTTATTAGTTAAGATGACCCATGATAATCATATGAAATTCAAATTCCAGTGTCTTTAAATAAAACTTTATTAGTACACAGCCACACTCATTCATTTACATATTGGCTATGGCTACTTCCAGGATACAATGGCAGAAGTTAGCAGTTAATGACATAGGGCCTACAAACCTTGGCTCTTCACAGAAAAAGTTTGTTGGCCTCTGCTGTAGACCAGGATGAAGCATGTGGAATTTGTTCTAAGCCCACAGAGTCTGACACAGACACTGGTTTGCCTGGCACAACAAATGAATAGATTGGTGGTGTCCAGTGGCTGTCAAAGTGACAGCCCGCACTTTCTAAGCACTTTACCCGTGTAAACCTCTTCCATCTCCTCCACGACTTATTTAGCAGATACTATTTAGCAGTATATATAAATATGGAGCAGGCCTTCATATTTAGCATATTACTTATTAGTATCTGCTAATATGCTAAGGCTACAACATGTCTTATCTGCCCAGCCACCAGAAGATGAAGAGAGAGGCTTGGTGGCACATCGAGGATTCAACAGTTTGCTCAAAGTCACATGGCTAGTGAGCCCCCTGGCAGATTTGTGCCATGTCAGCCTGGTTCTAGAGCCTGGATTAATAGTTTACAACATTTTCATAGGAAATTTTAAAGAAAATATCGCAGAACCCTGTGGCCCCTGAGGGACACAGCTTGGAAAGCACTGCTCTCATCTAATCCCTTACTTGTGGGTGAAGACACGGAGGGAAGTCACCTGTCCGGAGGGAGACCTGTGAGCTGAGACCCGAAGCTGGTGCCTGCTGTCCTGGGTACATTCTCCCACACCACAATGTCCTCCCGAAAGCAGCCTTCGCATGGGGTCCGTTTAATTAGACTAAGTTCTGGCAGAGCTGTGGGAACAGAAACTCAGGTCCCACCCTGCTCCAGGCACGTCTGCTCTGCAGGGCTCTGTGGGGATGAGGTGTAGCCCAGGCCTTTGGGGTCTAGAAATGAATGGAGGGTCCATGTGCCCCTGAGCAGGCACTTTGGGTACCGCATTTACTCATACCTCCTAGTCACCTTGTGCTGCAGTTACTCTCCCCATATTACAGTTGCAGAAACAGACCAAGAGGAAGTAATTTGCTCGGGGCTACACGACTGCTAGTGGCAGGCGCTAGGTGACAAGCCTAGTTCTCTCTGCTTCCTACCCCATACCCATCCCATTGAAGCTGTGCTGATCCCAGGGAGCCTTTTCTCAATCAATAACCAATTACAAAGGCTGCTGCTCCAGCTTAGAGACTCCACTCCACTTTGCATAAGTCTTCAATAGCCCCCCAAATCCCAGCATTAGGGGAACTGACCTTTGCAGCTCCTTCTGGGAAGTGAGGGTAAGCCCCTCCCGCTCAGGCCCGGGGAAGGCCACACACTTGTCACAGAAGCCATGAAAGGGCAAGAAGAAAGTTAAGCCTCTCTCGTAATTGCAACAGAAACCCAGTGGCTTCCACCCAGGGGAAATCCCCTGTTTTTTGTGGCCGCTGAAACAGTCCAACTTTCACCTGCTTAATAAATGTCTCCTTTTTCTGTTTGTTTTTTCTCAAGAGAATCGACGTTGATCAAGGTGATGATGGGAAATAGAAAGGAACTATTTTTTGTTTGTCTAAAATCTGTCCCCACCCCACCACCCCACCAAGTGTTACTTCCTATTAGCACTAAAACACGGCATGAGAACGTCAGGCGACGGGGACCAACATGACCAACGCCGTCCGCTGCAAGGCCTCCCCCATACAAGGTGGCCAGCAGACATTTTCCCATCAGGAAGAAGGAAAAGGTCACTGGTTGGCCACTGTGCCCCCATCTTTCCCTCCACCCCGCGAGGCAGCACCCCCAGCCGCTGTGGTCGAAGAGCGGGTCTGAGAGAGTGGGAGGGACCGTGAAGCCACAGTGCGCGTCATCCAAGCCTGGCTCGCAGCGCTTCCCCACTGTTATTCTCTGAGGCCTATGAACTCTTGTGATATTTGTCAGATTTTCTGACAAGCTGAACATCACCGCCACGGGTGAAGAAGACACGCTTCTCCTTGCCCAGTGAAGTCTGTGGTGAGATTTCCTGTGATGCGTGGGAAGAAGGATAAGCCAAACATCCATTCAGGTTTCAGAGCATAGCAAGCAGTGCCCCATCTCCCATGGAAAGCTCGTTCATGCGCTCCCTCACACGCTGTTCCCAGGGCCTGAGTCAGGTGCCAGGGTCCAAGGCTCCATGGAGGTGTGCAGGGGTACGGAGGTGTGCAGGGGTATGGAGGTGTGCAGGGGTACGGAGGTGTGCAGGGGTACGGAGGTGTGCAGGGGTATGGAGGTGTGCAGGGGTATGGAGGTGTGCAGG
Organism: Murina feae; assembly: GCA_004026665.1. Taxonomy (NCBI): domain Eukaryota; kingdom Metazoa; phylum Chordata; class Mammalia; order Chiroptera; family Vespertilionidae; genus Murina; species Murina feae. The sequence continues at coordinate 44 of PVJC01008363.1, read as the reverse complement.
GGTACGGAGGTGTGCAGGGGTATGGAGGTGTGCAGGGGTACGGA